>JAJQKJ010000902.1:0-50763 GCA_029574335.1 Rana kukunoris
GTAAGCAGTCTCTTCAGGGAATGAGTGAAGGATATTAGAAACATAGTAGCTGGAATCAAGAGAAACACTGTATGACCTCCAATGGAAACTCAGGAGGAGTTTGTAAAATATAAATGTATTTACAGAATACACATCCATTTATTTAGGTAATTTAAAGTATAACTGAAATCAAAACTTTTATAGTGATAGGGATTAGAACACCTGTCAGGTTTTTATGACTGTGCCCCCATTAGGGAGATTTACCCTCTCTATTTATTATGCTTACTGTTATCACTGAAAGTGAAATAAATTCCCAAATTACAAGAACAGCCCATTGCAGCCAAGATCCAATAAAAGCATCATATGGCCTTTTCTCTCTGGATCAGGGACAACAGTACACTGGAACAGCAGTTTCCAGGCAGCTCTCCAGGAACAGCAGCTTCAGTACTTGAACTTGGCTCATTAAAGGGGTAATTCCCCCAAAAACCTTTTTTTACCATTGATTGAGGCTCGTTATGTCAAGGGGAATCGGGTGGTTTTTTATTAGAAACAAAGCAATACTTACCTTTTTACAGATGCATCGTCTCCGTCGCTTCCGGGTATGATCGTCTGGTCTGGGCGTGCCTATTTGATTGACAGGCTTCCGATGGTCGCATACATCGCGTCACGAGTAGCCGAAAGAAGCCGAGCGACGGTGCGGCTCTATACTGCGCCTGCGCACCGTCGTTCGGCTACTTTCGGAAAATCGTGACGCGATGTATGCGACCTCGGAAGCCTGTCAATCAAATAGGCACGCCTATAGTCGGAGCCCATACCCGGAAGCGTCGGAGACGATGCATCTGTAAAACGGTAAGTACAGCTTCATTTCTAAAAAAAAAAACTTGATTCCCCTTGACATAACGAGCCTGAATAAATGTTAAAAAAAAGGTTTTTGGGGGAACTACCCCTTTAAGTACCTTGGGGTATACGCAATAAAGCCGGCCATAGACAGATTCAAATTTTGATCCATCTGAGGGTAGGCTGGTTGTACTGAAATTGATCTGTTGATGGATTTCAGTACAACCAGACTGTTAGGCCGCGTACACACGATCAAATCTATCTGCTGGAAACGGTCGGCCCCACCGTCCCAGCAGACAGATTCGACCATGTGTACGGGCGAGCCGACGGATTTGGCCACCCGACAGATTTCTAAGCATGCTTTGAAATCTGTCGGCTGGGAACCCGTCCGCCCGACATGTCTGCTGGTTAGTACGCTAACCAGCAGACATGTATTCTCGCACACGTCACCGCGCCGTCTGGCGGCGGGATTTTGGTTTGATCGTGTATTCATTGTATTTTGGTGGAAAACCTCCCAACTGTCAGAACACAATAGCCCCATGGATTCCTACCTCATTACTGACTGTGTTGATGGCAAAATCAAGCAATTATCTTCCCTTCAACCTTCTAACTAAAGACAATTGCATAATCTATGGCTAGCCTACCAGTACTTAAGCCCCTAAACCCTGTACAGGCAGTCCTTGGGTTACAAACAAGATTCTGTAGGTTTGTTCTTAAGTTACATTTGTAATTAAGTCGGAACACGTACATTTTTTTTAATAAAACTCCAGCTAAAAATATAACTTTGATTAGTTTTTTGGATAGCATAAGAAAGAGTTACACCCCTGTAACATTTGTTTTGCTCTCTTTGCCCCTGTTCAGAAAGTTTCACCTCACCTAGGGGTAGATTTCCTCTCACTACCTTTTGTCTCCTGTTCTCTCCCTCCGTTTGTAAGTATGAGTCGTATGTTTGTAACTTGGGGACTGCCTGTACACAGGTTCCCAAGCTAAATTAATTATAATTTAGGCATAAGCACTGATCCAGGCACCCCACTCTCCACGTAAGTCCCATACAAACTGTGTTTTGTTAAGCTGTGGGTGGGGCTAATACGGTGGCTAATACAGTTCCTCCTAGTTCCTCCCAACCCCGCTGGCCAATCAAAAGTCTTTAGGATGCCATGTTGCAAAGGGGGATGGGCTTTCCCTAGGCTGCAGCAACAGTCAAACAGAGTTCTAGGTTGTAGCAGCAGCCAAATACAGTCCTTCATTATTGCCCCCCTCCTTCTGTACTGTTCTTCAAGGTCAGGGAGAGCAACAGCACTCTTCAGCAGAATGTAGCACCCTGTAGTTTAGACAGGGAGCTCCTCACAAATTTACTTGCCTGGAGTAGCTATCCTGGTTGATTGATAGAGATCTATTGATTTCTCCCTAAGTTTAGCCTTGTTGCACTTTTTCTTTTCTACCACCAGGTGGCTGGGTACTTGGTGGTACTAGATATAAGAAGGATAACCCAAGGTCAGGTTATGGGTATATGGGGTATCTCAGCCAAAGGGCAAGGGTTGTCTTGAATCCCTTGGCCTGCTGGGAGAACCTATATATATATGGGTGGAGTCAGGTGATCCATGTTCTGTGCCACCTGGATGGCTGTCTGGGTGGATGTGTGTCATGTGCCCGGGCTGCTGGGCCGCAGATTAAAACTGTCCCAGGGCATCTGGCTGCTAGGCTGTGTGGGCCTATCCAGAAGTAAGAGAGCAGCACAGGGTTGGGATTGCGGCTTGCAGTCCAACTAGAAGTGACGATTCTGCCGGTCAAAGAACTTGTCAGTGGTCGGAGGTAGAAGAGAAGCTGTTGACACAAAGGGACCAACCACCTTATTACCAGGGACCCCAGTGAGTAACCGGAGCAGCATTCTCGCCGAACCAGCACGGTGGAGGTGACGCTTGCAGAACAGCCTTGTAAATAAAGCCAGGGACCAAGCCCGTCAGCTGGGGTAAAGCTTGAGAAGTATCTGGAGTGCCACTGCCAAGCTAGGGTCCCAGCAGGGAAGCTTGAGTGATGCTTCACGGAGATACCACTGCAAATATTGGAGGAGCGCAAGGGATTCAGAGTCAGTGAATCAGAGGGTCTAGTGAGAGACTGGGAACTCAGGGTTGAAGAACTACAAGAGGCAGTTGTAGTGAACCTGAATGAACTGTTACATTTAAGTTAGGAACTGTTGATGACTGTTGCCATAGGAGACAGCGTTCCTGCATGTTCAGATTTGGCTGTCCTCCTATTGAAGTCTCGGAGTCTGCCAATTGAATCTTCAACTACTTAAAGGATCAGTAAAGGATTTTTTTTAATGCTAAATAGCTTGCTTTACCTTATAGCAGTCCTGCTTTCATGTCCTCCATGTCCGTTTTTGCTTAGAAGTTGCTGTAATCCCTTGCTGAACTCCACACTTCCTGCTTGTCTGGCTCCTTATGAAAACAACTCATGGTAGCTTTTCATTGTGGTCAATGATCAAGAAGATGTGATTACTATGTGTCTAAAACTCCATCAGAATAATTTTAAGAACAAACATTGCCCTGTGTTTGTTTGTTTTTGTTCTGTGTGTCTCTGTACACACAGAACAAACTGAAACTAGTCTAAAAACTAAACTAAACTGCAAGCACATTATATGATTAATTTGTATCTATTTTTAATCATTTTTAAAAAGAATCAGTTAACTATTATGTCTCTATACCCTGTAAATAGTAATTTCAGCAAAAAAAAATTGTTTTCCTTTACTACTCCTTTAAGGGTGTCCTTGCCCTAACCCTCTTTACTAAAATATAAAAAGGACTGTTAAGAGAAATAAAACCTATTTTACATCCAAGAAGTGTCCAATAACTTTGTCCACCTTGCACCCACTATGCCTCACAACCCACCACATACAGAAGTATGTCAGCTATCTATGGCTGGGAAAGTTCTCATTAGACTGGACAAGTCCAGAGACCTTGCTACAAGAAGAACATCCTTCCAACAGCTTAAAGGGGCTGCTGATTGGTGCTACACTAAAAGGGTACAACTGTTACATAGTTTATGAGGTTCTCATGCACCCAATATATGATATAAATGTAATTTGCACACAGTGTTGCATGACCATCTGATTGCAAGTTAAAGTAGCACAGTGCTGAGTAGCAAAATATGCCCTGGTCATGAAGGTGGAAAAACCTTCCGATGGTCGAGTGGTTAATGAGACTTTGATAAAAAACAATCCTTTAAATTACATGGAAGATGTATATTGTGTTATTTAACAGTGTAAACTTTATAGAAATCACAACAAACACCATATTCTGGCACCATTTTCAAGCATCACATATTGTGGATGTGTAATTGATGTTTTAACTTTTACATTTACTTGGCTTAAATAGAATCACCACCTCAATACGATTAATTTAATTTATAAAAAAAAAAGGAGTTTTATGTACCGCTCCCTCCCTGTATCTCACATTATTCCAAAATTTTCAGATGATCTAATTTAGGTATGTGTTTGTTAGAAATGTACATATATCCAGACCGTATGCAAACAGCCTAAATAGGCAGAAAATAGAAAGAGACCAGGGAATTTTTATCTTACAATAAACATTAAAATGTATTATTTGAGAGACAATAGCCACAAATATCATTCAGTGGCTGGGCAATATGTAAGCAGATTGGTTAGGTCACAATACAAGTGGTAGAGATGAGGCATAAGGTAGAAATTCATTTTATGTATGAAGCCAGGGAATTTCAGACTTTGACTGAAATTAAATCAGAATGGGATTCTAATGCAGGTTTCGTGGCCAGTACAAATAATACCAGACATCCAGTGGTATCTGCTCTTAGCAAAGCTTTCTCTTTTGAAATATTTAACTGAAATACAGATTTACTTTTAAAAGACACTGTCATTGTGACATTGCCTCCCTACAATCCCAATGGACAGTGGATGTTATCTCTTAAATAATTTAAAAAGGAGTTCTGTTATTTTTAAAAGACAAAAATGTATCAGTTAGCTTTAACAGCTATCTGTATTTCCACAGATAAGGTAAATATTACACAACACAACTGACTGTGCAAAGAGATTTTTTCCCTTGTCTGGTACAGAGATGGCACTTTGATCAATTGGGAAATCACTATAATTGTTCATACACATGTAAAGAGCTAAGCTTTAAGTGATTCTGGATAGAACTGCACAACCTCTACAATAATCTACAAACGTGTTCTTCCTAGTGGGATAATCTGCAAGCAGCTCAAAATGCTACATCATATGAGAACTATCATTAATGCTTCATGGAGATATGGTAATAAGTGCATTGTTCGTCAGTTTGGGTGAGTCGTATTTCTAATCTTCCTATTTATATATATATATATATATATATATATATGTTTTTCTATCATTGCTGACCTGTTTCTAAAAATGCTGCCTGGCTGTCTTGCTGAGTCTGCCAAGGATATTTACAGTGGCAGCTGGTGTTCCATATTTTTTTTTGGGGGGGGCAGAAAACAAACCACCTGACCCCCCCATCACTCGGTCACTTGCCCACCCAACAACCCCCCCCCCCCCGTTGCTTGTCCATCTGCCCCCAAAAGGCCCCATACTTACCCCATCCAGGTCGCAGGCAGCTTTGACGGCTCCCCCCTGTGTCTCCTCCTCGGTGGCTTCTCCCCTACTTCTGCTCCTCCCGGCCGGCCAATATAATCGCTTCTCCTCTCAGCCAATTAGGTCTTAAGACTCACTCCCTGATTGGCGGGAGGAAAAGCAGGAAGACAATAGTGAATATTAATTCGCTATTGTCACACAAGTGAGTGGGCTTGAGGCGCAGTGCTCTGCACCCAAACCCACCTTTTAGAGCCTCAGGCTTTATTCATGTGCTTAAAAAAACATTGAAATCTATGTTTCCTGAGCCCTGCATGTATATTAGGGCCGTGCACATGGATTGGGGGGGGGGGGGGGTTTGTTGTCCCTGCGCCCCTAATGGAGTGGCTGCCACTGGGTATTTATAAAAACTGGAGCAACTAGAATCTAGAGCAGATAGGTGTGGAAACCAATCAGCTATATTTATTTTTTAAAGTTTAACTGAACAAGCTGAGAATATGAGCTGATTGGGTGCTGTGCAAAGCTAATCCAGTTCTGTCTGCTCCAGTTTTACTATATTCTCCCCAATGTCTTAAATACTTTCTTCACTCTCCTGCAACAAGTATTCAGATCAGGAGTTCTGACATCAGTCCGTTTCTACTTTTGTTTTGTTTTTTTGTTTTTATTTTGGATCAGTTGCTCAGAATGTACTGAAGGCAGAAATATTGATGAGGTACTGTAAACTGGTATGGGATCCTTTTATAATCTCACTTTATTGTGATGTATACTGGAACTGGGTCTTTCAGTAATCACAATTAATTGTACAGTATACAGAGGCTGGGTCTTTTACTAAGCACAGATCACCTTCAAAATATATTGGGACAGAATTTTCAGTAAGCTGAGTTCACTGTGATGTAGACTTTGCCTAGGTCTTTTTAATAAGCACATTTCACCTTGTAGTATACTAGGCCTAGGTCTTTTAATAAGCACAGTTCACCACAATGTATGCTGGGACTGGATCTTTCAATAAGTGCAACATACACCCCAACTTTGTGAAATGGTACGAGGGACACCTATCAGCAAAAGTATGTAGGCATAGGACACACCCCTTGCCACACCCCTTAAAGGAGAATTGATAAAAAAAAAAGATTTGTTGAACCCACAAGTTTTTTTTCACAACTATTATTTCTTTATATTGGCTTTTGACTTTTACAAATGCAGCAATTTAAAAACTGGATGAAAAGTTTAGCACTGGGAAACACTTTTTAAGAGATAAATAGTGCATTTTATATACAACGATATGGATCAGACCAAAGTGAGACCAAAGTGAGGGACAAATGAGGAGGAAAGAGGGACAGAGGGATTTTGTTCCATATCAGGGACAGTCCCTCCAAATCAAGGACAGTTCTTCCAAGTTCGGAGCTATGGCCTGTAGGTCTCTTAATAAGCACAGTTCACCACAATGTATGCTTGGACTAGATATTTCAATAAGTACAGTTTATCGCAATATATACCAGGACTTGGTCCTTCATAAAGCACAATTCCATATTTCTGTAAGTAATCTCCTTTTGAAGCCTAAAGCCCCGTACACACGGTCGGACTTTTGCCCAACCAACATCAAAATCCGACACTTTTCTCATTTGTCCGACCGTGTGTACGTTCCATCGGACCAACTTTTTTGGCTTTCATCGGACAAAAAGTTTGGTCTGCGAACGGACCAACTTTCAGGCAACAAAAGTCCGATGGTGCAAAATCCGATCGTGTGTACAGCAAACCATCGGACTATTGTCCAAAGTTAAAATGCGCATGCTCCGAAGTAAAGAGCAGCCGGAAGCCTTCTGTCTAGTAAAACTAGCGTTTGTATTAGAAAAAGAACATTCGTGACGCGGCTAGTTTAGAAATCTCGAAAAAACAGCGCACATTATCCTTTTCTTTGTAATGACAATAATCTGAAAACCTGCTTTGCTGGTGATACGGATGGATTAAAAACAAATTAATTTACTTTTGATTAGTGTATTTTGTTTAGATGAATCAAGCAAATTTCAAGATTATTTTGTGTGTCAACTTCTAAAAACACCATTATCCCTTATTATTTTTGATGGTTAAAGTACCAACTACTTTATTTGTCTCCCTTTAATTTGAGCAAAGGACCTGCCTACTCACAAACTGACATTTGACTTTACACAAATAATTCAAGACACCTTCACATCATCCATTTATTCTAAAAAAATTCACCTAAAATAGGACAAATCCAAAACATAAGGAAGGCAGCAATAGAACAAATGGTGGACTTTGCAAAGCCTCTGTACCCCAGGGCATACCTAACAATTTTTTGTTAACTATCCAAACTTGGGGACCTGAGAATTACAATATAGGGAGCACCAGAAGATCATGGACTCCAAAGATGGGGAGCAGCAGCAGAAGACATGTCTGTCCCCAGGCTGTGGTACTTCAACAGGCTGATATTTTTTGCCGACCAAACTGAACCAAGAACAACACTATCCACACTTCTCTCCCCATCAGCAGAGGCCATTTTTTTTCTTTGTCACTCCCATCACAATAATACAAAATCAATAAAAAAAGAAAGAAACATGTTTTCGCACATTTGTCGTTCCATTTTTGAAGCTAAACATAAAATTATCCCTAAAATGGATCTAAATGGTCAAAAAAAATTCTAAAAAATAATAACACATCAAAATATGTACCAAACCATTATGTTGGTGGCCAAATTAGTAGCCCCTAAAATCTGGGCTCTGAGTTGGCCACTGACCCCCATGCTGCTGGGGTGGTTGGGCTTGCTGGGGTGGGAAGGTTGGCGGTTGTGGGTAGGTTGGCGGTTGTGGGTAGGTTGGCTGGTGTGGGTAGGTTGGCTGGTGTGGGTAGGCTGGGTGGGCTTGGTAACTTGTCTGGGTTTGGTAGGCTGCTGTGGTGGTGGTAGGCCTGTTGTTGATTAGCTGGAGGTGTGTGCTCTAAATCACAGACATGGGAATTAGGGGTTAGCTCCCGTTTCCTGGCCTTGCTAAGGAGCTGGACCATCATCCCCTCACACAGCTCCCTTTGATCTGCCTCTATTTCT
Source organism: Rana kukunoris (assembly GCA_029574335.1). Taxonomy (NCBI): domain Eukaryota; kingdom Metazoa; phylum Chordata; class Amphibia; order Anura; family Ranidae; genus Rana; species Rana kukunoris. Next base: position 8,451 of record JAJQKJ010000902.1, read on the forward strand.
CGGAGCTTGTTGGCAATGAAACAGCCAAACCCTTCTGCACTATCGGGTGCTGAGGTGATGACCGATGTGGCCCTACTTAAAAATTCAGCAGTGGCGTCATCTAGCTGTTGCCTCTTCTTGGCCCTTTTTCGAGGAGGGTTTAGTGTAGGGATTTGGCATTGGGTTGACAGGCTGCTGGGCCCAGCCTCTTCTTGGCTGCCAAGGTCCTGTGTGTGAAAAAGGAGCATCATTTCAGTTTTGTTGCCATCATAACAACACATTAACATCATAGTATATTTGAATGGCCAGTTGTTGAAAAATACTAGACCTGGGTAAAGCTGATCTCCTCCTCCTCCTCCTCTCCTCCTCCTCCTCCTCCTCATCCTCTGTTGGTTCTGCCTCAGTATCTGTGGCCTCTGCTGATAGGGAGGGTAGTGTGGATAGATGTTTTCTTGGCTCAGTTTGGTCCTTTAAAAACATCAGGCTGTTGAAGTACCACAGTTTGGGTACATACACATCATCTGCTGCAGCTCCCGATCTTTTCGATCCCTCGACCTTCTTTAGCTCTCTGAGAAACGTGCTCCTCAGGCTCCCAATTTTAGCTTTAATTTGTGTTGCGTTGGCCCTGGGGTACATAGTCTTTGCTTCTGCCACCAATGTAGCTATTGCTGCCTGTCTTTTATTTTTATCTGAATAATCTTTATGTTTCGACTGCCACAGACAGGTATGCGATCTGTAGAGTTCGATAAAAGCACTGACGAATTGACGTGAATTTAGTTTTCCACCCTTAGTTTTTGGCATGTTTTTGATCAGATCTCTGCAACAAAGGTTACAATACAACCAATAAGTGCTTGCTTTGAGTTCCTAACATGCTTATACAATGTGTGTTTGGTTCCCTAAGCTAAATCATGCAGTAACCACTAGTGTCACAATGTATTCACCTACCTTCGTTCAGTGTATTCCTTTGCCTTAACGTGGAGTCGCAACAATGGATTCGTTCATGCGCGCGGGACCTCGACCGCTCGTTTTTGATTTATATAGCCTACGCATGCGTGAAGCTCCGCTCTACGTGCGTCATGACGCTGGGGCGTGACCACATTATTTTTTCTTCCTGCGCCATTCTGTGAGGTACATGTGTGAGGGAGAAGATGATGGCGCAATCAACGAATACGAACAGGCCCCGCAGTGGAGGAGTTTATATTAAGCACAAGGCCACCCCCATGAGCAAGGGGGAGATGGTGGAGATGGTGCGCATCTTTGAGAAATACGATTACGATTGCAAAATGGAGAACTATGATAGACCCAACAGCCATAAAGACTGGGTTCTGGAGAAGGTCCTTGCAGTATTGGAAGAAGATTATGGGGTAAAACGAACGAAAGACCAAATCAGAAAACGATGGTCAGATTTGAAGCACAGAGAGCAAGAACATTTGGACTCCATTCACCGCACCATTATCAAAAAAAGTAAGTACATGTAATTATGTCAATATGTGTCTGTACATTAGAGATGGATTCCATTTAATGGTGATTTGTTATTGTGAGGGCTCCAGAAGAAGATAATGCAAGTTTAAATGTAGTTCATTATAATGTGAAAGTTGTTCTTTCTGTCTTGGCTACTTTTCTGTACTAAATAATATACTGTATTTTAATGTTTTCCACAGAAAAAAGGCAAAGAGAAAAACACCACAGGGGACAAAAGGAGGCTTCCATTGGCCGGGCTCCAACAGGGGAGACAACATGCTCAAAATCACCCCCAAAACGTAAGGACAAAATTATATAATGAGCATTTTCACAGCGACAGGGGTGTTTCTAGGTAGGACAAAGACCATGGGCTCAGGCCATATCTTAAGGGGTAAAATCAACTTTAGGTTAGATGTGTGGCTCATCACTGACCATTAATGATGCATTTGAATGATATACATGGGTAGAGGAGAGGCCCTGTGGATCAGAGTCACAGAGAGTCACGCCTGCTAGATTTCACATCATATATCCCATCTTGCCATGGCAAACAAGAGTGATGCGTGTCATCTGTCTGATTTTTTGAATGTGGCCACTAAAGAGATTTGTACCCACTTTTTAAATGACATCATACTCCTGTTCCATAAAATGTTGTATATTATAATAATGCCTAGTGTAGTGCACTAGTCTCGAGCAAACTTTGTCACCAGGGCAAGGTTGGTATATATTAAAAAAGCAGCAAATGTGATTCTGGTAAGATAATGTCATTTAGGGGCGGCTTCATGGATGTTTTATTCTTTAATTTTAGAGGATCAGGAGTGTGGTCAGCACCAACCTTTGCAGGATATTGATGATAGTGCCGGACCCAGCAAAGAGCCACCAGTGGACAGCACATCCCCAGACACCAGATCTGCTGAGGGTGAAGGAGTGCAAGAAATCCAAGATGACCCTTTGGAGGCTGTTGTTTGCCCCAGTAAGTTTTTTTAACATGTGCTTTCCATAATCAATACATGGTTACTGATTATATGTCCACTACAAACACGCCCACAACACACTAGCAAATTATGTAGTGCATTCAACATTTGAGCATGTAGAAGGGAGAGGTGGCAGTGTTGTTTAGGTAGCTGCACGTGAAGACACATGCATATGCACCTGGTCCAAGATTTTCGGAGTATATCTGTAGTGTGTAGTGTGTACATTACCTAGTAGTGTAGCTGTATTTAGAAGATCAAGCATTTTGCAAGCACCAATTGAGTGTCTATGTTTAGGTAAGTATTTTCAAAAAGTAGCCCTGATTAATAATGTGTCCCTATGTTTTTTGCCTCAGTCACTTGACCATCAAACACATTCTAATTTATTATCTTCTTCCAAGGCCACCAACTACCAGGATGCACTATTGGTCGGATCAGTGCTGATATGCTGCAGGCAATGACAGAGCTTGAAAATCTAAAGGAGTCTGCCACTGGTGTTCAGAGACGAATCAGGGATTATTACGACCTGTTAGCTAAATTTTAGCTGTTTTTTGTGACGTAGGTTGATAGTTTACATTTGGACCTCCTGTTATTTAAATTTTCTGTGAACTTGATGCAACTAGACTTGTTAGCACAGGCTGAGTTTTGTTATTTGTTTAGAAATGGCACTAATTCACTTTGCAATACGCAGATGTTAGCAAATGTGACTTTTGAGGCTATTTCAATACTGTATTTTTGAAAAAAATAATGTTTTGGTGTGATTTAAGTGTCTCAGCTGAGTTTTTATTTACTCCTCTTCTTCTGGTGCTTTCAAGAAACAGTATATTACAATTTTGAAGGGCTATACCTGACCAATTTTGACATATGCACATCCAAAAAAAAAAATATGTACCTATGGCAAAAGTGAAACATCTGGCAATGCACCAGGAGAAGGAGAGTGGAGAAAGACTGTGCTAAGGGGCATTTTGCAACAAACACAGTTCCGTTTATTTTGGGGTGCATTTTTGTATGCGACAAGGATGCAGGCACAGTGTTTGACATGCACTCCATGAAGGTTCTGGTCGGCTCTAGCTCACAACATGATAGTTCAGTTTCAGGTGCTAAGGATGACTGCATGTTGTGAGCTACAACCAACCAGAACCCCCGTAGCGCATGGAGAGCACTGTGCATGCATTTTTGACCCACAAAAAAAACGCCACAGAATAAACAAAACTGCATCTGGTCATACATATTGTGTGTTTATAATAATATTTTGGGCAGAGAATTCTGCCAAAAATGTTTTAATTTCTGCTGTAACCACTTGGCAAGGTATATTGCTGTGTTGGAAAAGATGCATGTTTCTCGCCAAAATAATAACTAACGAATTATTGCGTTCTTCATGACCTAGCACTGTTTTGCACTTTTGTAAAATAAAAAAATGGCACATTGGATTGTGCTTATTAAAAAAATAATGTTTTTGCCAAAAAAGGTGTGGCTTCTTATTTATAAGATCAGTACTACCAGTATATTTAGAATTTAGGGTAAGAACATTGACAGTGTATTATTCGAAAAGGGGTGTAGCAGAGCCCTAAAATATAATAATACTCAACATAGATGTATTGAAGTTTAGAAAGGTGTATTTGCACGTCTGCTTGTTTCCCTAAAGTTTTGACAATTCTCACCAAAATTCTAAGGACATAAAAAACTTAAAACCAAACCACAGATAACAGTAGCTGAAAAATTTTAATTTTAAGAGGAAAAAAAAAAATAGATAGAACAAACTCTACAGGACATTTTGCTGCCAAGGCACTGCCCCTCTACCAACAAAGTAGTCCATATACTGCTCACGCACAAGACGTGCATTCTGGGAGGAGACAGCAGGTCGGGTAAGTTGCAGGGCTGGCATTACTGCCTCTTCAGCTGCCCGTCCACCTGAGGGGTCATCAGTATTGCCAGACCCAATGTAGTTGGTAGCATTCCTCCGTAGAAAATTATGGAGGATGCAGCAGCACAACACCACGTGGTTAAGCTTGTATTCAGCCAAGTGAATGGCAGTAAGAAATAGCCGAAAACGACTTGACATAATGCCAAAGGCGTTTTCAACCACCCTTCTGGCACGTGACAGTCTGTAATTATAGATCCGTTGCTCAGGGGTGAGGTTCCTCATCGGAAAGGGCTTCAACAGATGTTCCCCAAGAGCAAAGGCCTCATCTGCCACAAATACAAAGTTGAGGCCCTCCACGTTGTCCTGCGCAGGTGGCAAACTTAAGGTGCCATTAGTAAGACGGTGATAGAATTCGGTATGAGACATCACACCTCCATCAGAATGACGCCCATTCATACCAACATCAACATAAATAAACTCATAGTTTGCAGAAACTATAGCAAGAAGAACTATGCTGTTAAAGCCCTTGTAATTATAAAAATAAGAGCCAGAGGCCGGCGGAGGAACAATCCTGACATGTTTGCCATCAATGGCACCCCCACAATTGGGAAAATTCCACAGATTGGCAACCTGGCCGCAACATCCTGCCATTCCTGAGGGTTGGAAGGAAACTGTGGAGTCAAACAAAGAACAATTAGTTACTACTTCAGCATAATAAATTGCAACCTATTTTTACACATACATTATAGGGGCAACATAACAAGGAAACAATTCAAGCAGTTTGTGGACTAAAAATTTGATATAATTCTCATTTATATGCTTCATGACTCCCTCTGATGGCACATTCCAAAAATGTTAGGGAGATGAGGTTGAATGTTTAAAGTTTGGGGGTGTTAAAAAAAAAAACTCTTCTTTTCAATGTGACCAATATGGTGAACAAATGAAGGTTCATGTTTGTTGCAAGCCATTCTGATTTTTGCGCTTGGCACACCAGAGGCAACAGAATAACATACCATATACTTCAAATGTAAATAAAAATAATAATATCATTTTAAGAAAATGGGACAAATATGGCAAGCAGAAAAGGGGTATAATGAAAATGTTGAGCTAGAGTACACAAATATTTGGATCAGATGATTCACTATTTGGGAAGGGGAAGGTTAATAAACAGTTTGTGCACCCCAAAAAATTTACTCTGCCACTCTGCTGCCAGTTTAAGGATAAACATTTTAAGATGCCCTAGTTTATAAGGGTTGTTAAGGGAAGGCAAATAACAAATTGGGGTCCCAGGGTAGATTGCTAGGGAGGTAAGTGAAGGCAAATATGTATTTAGGGCAAGGAAAAGTAGTCAGCATGTGCCACCAAATAAAAATTATTTGAACAGATTCTAACAAGAATGGGACTGAACAATGTGGAAAATGGATATAATGTGATATCAAATAAAATAACTTACCCGAATATAATCCTTCTGCAGGACTTGAATAATGGCACAGCAAGTATCAGGAATTATGTGTCCCAGAGCCTGGGGAGAGATCCCAGTAGTAAATTTAATATCCTGGAGACTTCTCCCTGTCGCCAAATAGCGCAAAGTGGCTATGAGCCGTTGCTCTGCAGGAATAGCAGGCCTCATACATGTGTCCTTCTTGGTGATATATGGAGACAGCAAATGTAAAAGACGCTGGAAGCAGGAATCTGACATCCTAAGATAGTTCCTAAAATCATTAGGATTGTTTTCCTGCAGCTCCCTGAGCAATGGCATATGAGAAAATTCTTCACGGCGAAGCAACCAAGTTTTGGTCCAAACAGTCCTCCTCCTACTCCTGGACCTGGACTGAGCTTGAGCAATAGCCAGAACTCCTAGACCGTAAACAGCACGCTCTCTCGCAGGATCGCGCAACATCTCGGAATTTGGCGAACGGACACAAACGTTCTGAAACGCACGAAACTGGAAATGTGGAAAGCACTCACACGAAACATCAACTAACTATAGAGTAGCTACGGGTGACGTCGGAGAATTTCACTTCCTCTTTTAAACGCACGGCATTACGTTCAAACGTCACTACGTTCGTGTTGGTTGCCGGAAAAGTCCGAGTGTGTGTATGCTATGGGTGTGATCGGACAAATCAATTAGGACAAAAATCCAAGGGAAGTTTTGTTGGATGTCCGACCGTGTGTACGGGGCTTTAAAGTGGTAGTATTTGTGTGGTTATAATGTAAGATGGCCAGTATTAAACAAGTTGAAACACTGCTTCTTTTTTCTATCTTGACACAATGTGTTATTTAGGACTTTTAAGAAAATACAATTAGGAAATGAAGGCAGGCCATACTGTAGATAATGCGATTTTCTTTCCTGCAACCACGAGTTGCAGGAAAGAAAATCACTGGATTCCCCCATTAACCTTCCTGGCGTTATGATTCTGTCTGGAATTTTGTACCAAAAGCGTTGCAATTGTTTTGCAAGGAAATGTGGTGTTATGTATTATAGGCCTGCAATTCTTAGTAAGTACTTACTTAAATCTATCTAAACAAGAGTCTAATAGGCATCCCGGGTATGATTTTTTTTTTTTTTTTTTATTAAAAATGATAATATAATAAATAATTATAAAAAATTATAACAAATAATAATATAATTATAGTAAAAATTATTCAATAATGTAATCAAATCAAAATCACTGAAATTTGCTCAGTTGCAGAATTTTTGCTGTCATAATTTTTTTTTTTTATGACGAATTTCCCCACAGATCGCTATCGCTAAATTCTGCAAGTGATTATAATTTATTATCGCTGTTTTTTAGCTGCTCTAAAACAATTTTTGCCATAAAGGGACACTTTTGGTTGCTATGGGCAATCTACAGTTTGCAGGGAGAAAGAAAAGTTTTTATTATATAAAATGACATGCAGGGCACAGGGCAGACCACTAGGGACATGGGGGGTGTGTATTTTTTACATACAGTACTGTAATCTATAAGATTACATTGTACTGTATGCATAGTGTTTGTTTACATTTTTGAATTTGGCGCCGTTCTCCGTCCCCGTGCGACGTAACGTCGCAGGGAACGGAGCTCGGCGGCACACGGGGACGCTGTGTGAATCGAGCGAGCACCCGCTCGCTCACACAGCGGGGATGCATCGCTGGATCCAGGAAGAAGGTAAGTAAACTGTCTCTGGATTCTGCGAGGCGAGCCCGTGTCTGACACGGGATCAACGATAGTAGCAGCAAATTTTTACCCCGTGTCAGACACGGGAACAACGCCAGGGAGGTTAACACAGTCAGGCTCATAAAACGGTGATGAGGGGAGATTTAATAGCCTATGGCTCCTACATTAAGAAAGAAAGATCTAAAGAAATGATAGAGTTATTAAAGAAAATTAATATATTAGAAATCAAACATAAAAAAAATCTCGAGCCTGCGGACAATCAACAACTACGGAATCTCCGAGCTGAGCTTGCACAGTGTCTGGACCGAAAAACAAATAATAAACATAGATACTTTGCTCATAGGTTCTATGAGCAAGGAAATAAATGTGGTCGGTTACTCGCGAAACTACTTAAAGCGGAGTTTCACCCTAAATATAAGCCCTCTCATGTGATCCAGCATACTGGCATCAGCGCCAGTATGCTGTTTTTTTTTTTAATCCATGTACTTACTGTATTATGCTGAATTTTATTTTTTTTACCCCGCGGTGGACGGCGCCAGTATAGCGCGTCACATCTTACGAAAGTACCCGAAAAGGACTCGGGTAATCTCGGCGAAAATGCGGCGCCTGCGCACAGACAGAGGAGCTGACTGCGCAGGCGCCGTATTTCTCCGAGTCCTATTTCGGCGTTTTTTCGGAGGGCATGACGTGCCATAGCCGTAGGACTCGGAGAAATACGGCGCCTGCGCAGTCAGCTCCTAGGTCTGTGCGCAGGCGCCGCATTTTCGCCGAGATTACCCGAGTCCTTTTCGGGTACTTTCGTAAGATGTGACGCGCTATACTGGCGCCGTCCACCGCGGGGTAAAAAAAATAAAATTCAGCATAATACAGTAAGTACATGGATTAAAAAAAAAAAAAAAACAGCATACTGGCGCTGACGCCAGTATGCTGGATCACATGAGAGGGCTTATATTTAGGGTGAAACTCCGCTTTAAAAAACAACAAGAATCTAGACATGTGCATAACCTAGTAATACAAAATAGGAAAATACTGGAAACACGGGCTATAGCGAATGAATTTCGCTTATTTTATGAGAATTTATACAGGGAGTGCAGAATTATTAGGCAAATGAGTATTTTGACCACATCATCCTCTTTATGCATGTTGTCTTACTCCAAGCTGTATAGGTTTGAAAGCCTACTACCAATTAAGCATATTAGGTGATGTGCATCTCTGTAATGAGAAGGGGTGTGGTCTAATGACATCAACACCCTATATCAGGTGTGCATAATTATTAGGCAACTTCCTTTCCTTTGGCAAAATGGGTCAAAAGAAGGACTTGACAGGCTCAGAAAAGTCAAAAATAGTGAGATATCTTGCAGAGGGATGCAGCACTCTTAAACTTGCAAAGCTTCTGAAGCGTGATCATTGAACAATCAAGCGTTTTATTCAAAATAGTCAACAGGGTCGCAAGAAGCGTGTGGAAAAAACAAGGCGCAAAATAACTGCCCATGAACTGAGAAAAGTCAAGCGTGCAGCTGCCAAGATGCCACTTGCCACCAGTTTGGCCATATTTCAGAGCTGCAACATCACTGGAGTGCCCAAAAGCACAAGGTGTGCAATACTCAGAGACATGGCCAAGGTAAGAAAGGCTGAAAGACGACCACCACTGAACAAGACACACAAGCTGAAACGTCAAGACTGGGCCAAGAAATATCTCAAGACTGATTTTTCTAAGGTTTTATGGACTGATGAAATGAGAGTGAGTCTTGATGGGCCAGATGGATGGGCCCGTGGCTGGATTGGTAAAGGGCAGAGAGCTCCAGTCCGACTCAGACGCCAGCAAGGTGGAGGTGGAGTACTGGTTTGGGCTGGTATCATCAAAGATGAGCTTGTGGGGCCTTTTGGGGTTGAGGATGGAGTCAGGCTCAACTCCCAGTCCTACTGCCAGTTTCTGGAAGACACCTTCTTCAAGCAGTGGTACAGGAAGAAGTCTGCATCCTTCAAGAAAAACATGATTTTCATGCAGGACAATGCTCCATCACATGCGTCCAAGTACTCCGCAGCGTGGCTGGCAAGAAAGGGTATAAAAGAAGAAAAACTAATGACATGGCCTCCTTGTTCACCTGATCTGAACCCCATTGAGAACCTGTGGTCCATCATCAAATGTGAGATTTACAAGGAGGGAAAACAGTACACCTCTCTGAACAGTGTCTGGGAGGCTGTGGTTGCTGCTGCACACAATGTTGATGGTGAACAGATCAATACACTGACAGAATCCATGGATGGCAGGCTGCATGAGTGTCCTTGCAAAGAAAGGTGGCTATATTGGTCACTGATTTGTTTTTGTTTTGTTTTTGAATGTCAGAAATGTATATTTGTGAATGTTGAGATGTTATATTGGTTTCACTGGTAACAATAAATAATTGAAACGGGTATATATTTATTTTTTGTTAAGTTGCCTAATAATTATGCACAGTAATAGTCACCTGCACACACAGATATCCCCCTAAAATAGCTAAAACTAAAAACAAACTAAAAACTACTTCCAAAAATATTCAGCTTTGATATTAATGAGTTTTTAGGGTTCATTGAGAACATGGTTGTTGTTCAATAATAAAATTAATCCTCAAAAATACAACTTGCCTAATAATTCTGCACTCCCTGTATAATATCCAGACACCCGTTCTAATAGGAGATAGTGAGGATCATAGAAGGGAAGAGATACGAGAATACATAAGGGGGTCTCTAATGCCCACCCTATCAGAAAAAACTATAGCGGAACTGGAACTTCCAATCACAGAGGAAGAGTTGAGGAGAGCAATAACAGCCTTACCGACAGGGAAAAGTCCAGGCCCGGATGGGCTGACAAATGCTTATTATAAGAAATTTTGGCCAGAATTAATAAAACCATTATGTAATCATCTTAATGCAGTGAACATAACTAACCCATTACCCCCAGAAGCCCTGGTGGCATTCATAACGGTAATATCAAAGGAAGGGAAAGACCCCCAGAACTGTGCCAATTATAGGCCTATTTCCCTGCTCAACTCAGACACTAAGGGCCAGATTCACGAACACTTGCGCTGGAGTATTTGGATATGCGCCGCGTAACTGTGCTGATGCGCCGTCGTTTCTATGTGCCCGTACCCACCAAACTAGATGCGCCCAATAACGGGTCATTTGCGACCGGCGGAACGTTCCGACGCCAGAGTATCGTCAGCGCTTAATTTCGCTTGGCGCATCAGTCGCGCCTATTGATTTCCCCTGCAAATATGCAAATGAGGGATTTTTCCCAATTCACGAACGGATTAGCACCATACGCTGGCTACATGCGCCGCGCGTATCTCGTCCGTCCGGCGCAAAGTTAGTTCTACAAAAGGCTGCTTTATCTTTACTCCAGACGGTCACAGGTCAGCAGGAGAGCAGCTACAGCAGCGTTACCGACGATAAGAGCTAGCTGAGCACCCCCACTTGCAGGACAACACCTCTGTCCATGCTTGTCTGTCAAATTTTACAGCCATGGAGGAAGACATCATAGGTCTCCATAGCCGAGATGACGGCTGACAGCTCCTGGCCTTTAGAGTTCAGCTTTCTACTGTGTGTTTGCGGGGAACGGGAGCAGCCATCTCAGAACAAAAGTAACATCACTGCGGGGAGGGGGAGCAGGATATACTTTAGTGCCGGAATGGCGCTTCTACGGGCGCATTTAAACGCCCAACGGAAGGCATTGCGCTGACGTTTCCCGTGAAGTGGTGCCGACGGAAGTTGTGAGCATGCGCACAAAGGGGGCGAGTGGAGCCTCACTCACTGCGCATGCTCCGTGGTTGATGCGCTGAACGTAAGCCTCTGCGCTGGGCTCCGCCCATCATTTACATATGATCACACCCACTTCCCCTTGCGTCGGGTTACGCCAGCGCATTATCGTTACTCTGGCGCAAGTTTACGCGCAACTGCTATGTGAATTACAGGACTTGCGCTGAAAGGGTCTTCAGAGTAACGTAAATGAGAAGCGTTACTCCAGAGGAAAGATACTCTCATCTACCTGAATCTGGCCCTAAATTGCTAGCAAAAATGTTAGCGCTACGATTACAGGAGCATATTGGAACGTTAGTGCATCCAGATCAAACAGGTTTTATAAAAGGACGGGAGACAAGGGACAATACAATTAGGGCACTGCACCTTCTCCACTTGATGCAACACGGACCAAAGAAGGCCCCAAGGATTATACTATCAATAGATGCTGAGAAAGCATTCGATAGGGTGAACTGGGGCTATATGAGTGAAGTGCTGAGGGGAGTGGGCCTGGGGGACCGCATGATGGGATGGGTAATGGCCATGTATGTGGGCCCAAGAGCAAGGGTTAAAGTTAATGGTACAATATCCGATTACCTCAACATTAGAAATGGAACAAGACAAGGTTGCTCATTGTTACCATTAATATTTGCTTTAACACTGGAACCTTTCCTTTGTAGGATTAGAAATAATGGGGAAATAATAGGAACATGTATTGGAGAAGAGGAACATATTTTCGAAAAATCAATATTGCTACCTAGTCATGTGTCTCAGGAAATGGCAGGGACCCTGAAGAGAACATATCCTTTTGTATGGAAGAAGGATTCCCTGCTCTATCTTGGGGTACATATCACTGCAGACCAAAAAATGTTATATAAACTTAATTATTCATCTCTACTGACTAAACTAGTGGAAGATTTAAAAAAAATGGGCAAGACATTATTTGACATGGTTTGGAAGAGTGAGTGCAATTAAAATGTGTATTCTACCCAAAATTATTTATATATTACACACAGTACCAATCAATGTACCAGCGACGTTTTTTAAGCAAATACGGAAGGCATTTGTTGCCTTTGTGTGGAATGATAAACAACCAAGGATAGCCTATGATATCCTACGAAGAAGTAAGGATGACGGAGGAATGGGGCTTCCAGATATATTGGTATACTATAAGGCGATGGCGCTGGTCCGTATTTTGAATTGGTGCCATGATGCCGGGGAAAAAAGATGGACCCTATTAGAAAAAACAATAGCGGGAAGGAACTTGGAAGGGGCCCCTTGGATCCCGAGAGTTGCGAGAGGATTTACGAAGTGGACATCCCCCTTGACATTGAACACCCTATCAATATGGGACGGGCTGAATAGAAAAGGAGAATACTCACCAGGGGTGTCCCCATTGGTACCACTGGAGGGATTCCCATGGTTCCCTCCGGGGGAACAGGGAGGATTCCTGGGTCCATGGAATCGGGGAGGGGATGTCACAAGTGGCAGGCTCGCTCCACAGGGAACACTAATGGATTACCCGGATTTCGCCATAGCCGTGGGGAATATACTCGCAGCAAAATGGAAATATTATCAACTGACAAGATTCCTTAATAAGATGAAACCTGCCTTGAGACCATTAAGCTCCCTCACAAAGTTCGAGGAACAGTGTGCGCATCAGGGGGAAGCGAAGCATCTGCTATCCCAGATGTATAAGTTGATACAAGGAGCTTAAAAAAAATAAAACACCATATTTTATCAGGGAATGGGAGGGCGAACTAAATATAAGGCTATCAGACGAACAAAGTAAAGAGATGATTAAATTAATTTACTCCACATCTATAAGCTCGCATATTCAGGAAATGGCCTATAAATTTATGACAAGATGGTATAGGACCCCAGTAAGGTTAAACCAGATGTATCCAGTGGCAGACGCCCGGTGCTGGAGAGGATGTCAGCAAAGGGGTACATATCTACACTTATGGTGGGAATGCCCAAAAATTTAAATATATTGGGAAGCAATTGCACCGTGGATTGAGAGATTGACCCCAATCCCTATAGAGTTCACGCCCCTATGTTTCCTACTCCATGGAACATCGGGCCCGATTAAAATATACAGGAATAGTGTAGTTCCACATTTATTAAATGCCGCAAAATTGTTAATTCCTAGATTTTGGAAACAAAGTATGTGTCCAACATTAGCAGACTGGAAAAGGGAAGTAAACCGGATAATGGAGGCCGAAAGGTGGATACAAACAATGAAAGATAAAAAAGGGGAGTTTGAGACAACATGGGCAGGCTGGCTACAACACGAACCTGAAATGGGGGTGGAATAAGAGAAACGAAGTGAGAGGATATGGGATGCAATAGATGTATGACGCATAGAGGGCAACGGCATTAAGATAACATTTTAGAAGAACAAAGATTTAAATTAAAAATACTGACCAGAGAGGAGACATTAAAAAATTACGGTTATATAAAATCTTTCTTTCTTGCTCCCCTTCTCCCCCCCCCCCCCTCCAATATTGACTCCAATAGGAGGCCCCTGTTTCTCTGTCCTTTGGGAATGGAAATCAAGAGATTACAGGGTTAGAACAGCTATACCTCAGTAGAAAAGGGAGGAAGGGCAATAGGGGGAATGAAAAGGAGGAAAGAGAATTATTTATATTTGTTGTTATATTTTTTTTTTTTTGGGGGGGGGGGGGGATAAAAATTACTGATAGGCATCCATGGAAAATGTAGTCTTGGATTATTTATTTTTTTACAAGATAAATGTAATGATGTACTTAACAAAAGATAAGAATGTTTAATCTTGTATGACTTATATTGAGCAAAATAAAAAAAAAAGGAAAAATTTTGATTATAAAAAAAAAAAACAGTCAGTGTTGATGGGGGAATCGCTTCCGCAGAGCTATTGTGTTCTCCCAGTGGGGAGTGGGGAAGAGGAAGCTGTGCCTGTCGGGAGAACATAGTCATTTTTGCTAGTGGCTAAAGCCACTGGCAATAATCGCATGCTAGAAACCAGACATGCTAGTTGTATCCAAGTTGATTGTTAGATAGACTTTGGTACAATAAGCCTGCCCATAGATGGATTGCATCTCAGCCAGTTCAGCAGGGATTCCAACCATCTATGGTCTGCTTAATATTTCATCTGTAGGATCTGTTTATTTATTTTAATTGTGGTATATAGAAAAGCACATTAAAAAAAGGCCACCCAAAGTGTTACCCTTTTGATGCTGCAATTCAGAATGTTATGCACATAGGAGTTTTAATAACACACATTAAATGGGTTGTAAAGGTTCGTTTTTTATTTTTTAAATAGGTCCCTCTAAGCTAGTGCATTGTTAGTTCACTTACCTTTTCCTTCGATTTCCCTTCTAAATGTTTTTTTTCTTTGTCTGAATTTCTCACTTCCTGTTTCTCCTCAGTAAGATTGCCCCATCATCTGGCTGGGGGTTAGTCAACTATAACAGCTTACTGAGGAGGATCAGGAAGTGAGAAACCCCTTTAATTTCCCTGGATCTTCAATTTGTCAAGTTATTCTTTAACAAAAAATATTCAATGAATGGCCTTTGGCTAAGTTATTACTGCATATCACTGCCTAATCCAGACCCCTTTTTTTTTTGCAATTATATTTTTTTAAGCACTTACTACTTTCATCTGCTTTGTTCCTGTTACTTTATTTGTTTTTAACAAGCTGCAGCAAATGAAAAGCTAAAACTAAGAAGCTTTTAAATACATGTGGTTTTATGGTACAAAAATAAATTCAATTATTTGCTTATGAATTGCTTTTTGCTCCCCCTTTTTTTTTGGTGGAAATTTCATAACCTGATTTTTTCTGCCCATCTGTTGACTTATCCTTAATGTTAAGGTCATGTGGAAATGAAGCGATGCAGGTGACATAAGCATATTGTCTCTGCACTGACCTTTAAGGCCAGCCAGCATTGCAAAACATTTAACTGTGCAGATACATGTCTGAATTAGTAGACACTTTTTTCAGTGTGCAAAATGACTAGAATACGCGCTGCTCAATTACTTGAAAGAGGTAAAAAGTACCTAAAGGCAAAACTTTTATTTTTTAGTTTTGGATAGTGTGGAAAATGGTAAAATGCCTGACCCTAATCTGTTGAGGATGCTTTCCCTTGCTTTCTATCCTAAACACACAACATGTTGTAAGAACAACTTTCTCCAAAGGGCAAATCCGCTATGGAAAGCTTTAAAGGATCACTAAACATTTTTTTTTTTTTTTTTTAAATAACAAACATGTTATACTTACCTCCATTGTGCAGCTCGTTTTGCACAGAGTGGCTCCGAACCTGGTCTTTTGGGGTCCC
Source organism: Rana kukunoris (assembly GCA_029574335.1). Classification (NCBI taxonomy): domain Eukaryota; kingdom Metazoa; phylum Chordata; class Amphibia; order Anura; family Ranidae; genus Rana; species Rana kukunoris. The sequence continues at coordinate 23,971 of JAJQKJ010000902.1, forward strand.
TCGGCGGCTATCTCGGCTCCCCCCGCAATGACTCAATGCCTTCATGCGAGCGAGCTCACATGGTGTTGAGTGCTTGCAGGCGTGCTCCTGTGATACAGCCGACAGCCATAGCCGCTCACTGTATCACTCTGCCCCACCCCCCGGCACGCCGCATCATTGGATGTGATTGACAGCAGCGCAAGCCAATGGTTGCGCATCTTTCAATCAACCAATAAATGAGTCGGAAAGACGGGCGAGAAGCCTGCTCGTTCTTGGCACAGGACTTTCGAGGGGTCAGGTAAGTAATTGGGGGGGGGGGGGGCTTGGGGGCCACTAATACTGGGATGTTTTTTCACCTTAATGCATAGAATGCATTAAGGTGAAAAAACATTTACCTTTACAACCCCTTTAACCTGAATTAGTATCCCTGTTGGAAGATTCCCTCTCTATTTTTTGTTTCAATCACAACTGTACAAAAGGAACTAAAAAAAATAAGATTACATGGTTTTTAACCCTTACCTATTCAAAACGGAAAAGTTCTAACGATACAATGGTCCTTTGTCATGTTCTGATTATGCCTAAAATTTTAAAAGGGACACAGACCTAAAAACCTTTAGTATACAGTACTTATTTCCAAATAATTTAATAATAATATTGCAACATTCAGATAATAGGGTTATAAGTTAGCGCAAACAATATGAAGCATGGATCCATCCTGCCTTATATCAAAGGTTCAGGCTGGTGGTAGTAGTATAATAGTGTGGGGGATATTTTCTTGACGCACTTTGGGCCCCTTAGTACCAAATGAGCATCGTTTAAATGCCACGGCCTATCTGAGTATTGTTGCTGACCATTTCCTTTCCTTTATGACTACAGTGTACCCATCTTCTGATGGCTACTTTCAGCAGGTTAATGTCACAAAGCTCAGATTACCTCAAACTGGTTTCTGTAACATGACAGTGAGGTCACTCTACTCCAATGGCCTCCACAGTCACCAGATCTCAATTAAAAAGAGCACCTTTGGAATGTGGTGGAATGAGAGATTTGCATCAAAGATGTTAAGCCGACAAATCTGCAGCAACTCCGTGATGCCACCATGTCAGTATGGACCAAAATCTCTGCGGAATGTTTCCAACACCTTGTTGAATCTATGCCACAAAGAATTAAGTTCTGAAGACAAAAGGGGTCCAACCCGGTACTAGCAAGGTGTACCTAATAAAGTAGCCAGTGAGTGTATATGCATGTAGATGAATATTATATGTCATTTAAGCAAAACTGACCTTAAACACGACCTTAAATGTACTCCATTGAGGGAAAACCACATGACTTCAAAAAAGGAGTGGGGGTGGGAAATAAAAAATAATGCCTGTCTCCAGGCTAGTGCATGAGATATGTAAATAACCTGTCACTCATGACAAGGGGGCGGAACAGACTAAGGTTTTTCTCTGTAAGTCCGTTTTATTTCACTGAACAATAAAAGAGGATTGATCAGAGCTGGATTAACTCTGTGTGGCAAGACTGGGCACAGATGATAGGAAATCTTATACTGTACATTGTGACATCAAAAAAATAAAAATACATTTTCGGGTTTACATCCACTTTAAATATGCTTAGATGACAAGTGCTGATAATCTTTGTAGGTAAATGATCCTGTGTTTCTACATAAAGTACCTCTTTATCGCACTCTTTGTTTCTGCACCTACCTACTTAAGTTCTAGAATGCGCCGGCGTATCTTTTTTCTGTATTCAGAAAGCAAGATACGCCAGAATTTTGCTAACATACGAGCGGCATAAGTCTTACGCTGTCGTATCTTAGTTGCATATTTACACTGGCCGCTAGGTGTCACTTCCGTAGATTTACGCGTCGAATATGCAAATTAGGTAGATACGCCGATTCACGAACGTAGTTGCGCCCGGCGTATCTATTTGCGTCATTTACGTAAGGCGTCGGACCGGCATAAAGTTACCCCTGCTATATGAGGCGCAGGCAATGTTAAGTATGGACGTCAGGACAGCGTCGATGACGAACTTTCCCATGCGTCGCTGTCACTCAACTCCTCCGCAAGCGATCCCGAATCGCTGTCACTGTTTTCAAGCAGGTCGCATAGCGGTTTTGAGGTAGGGGCGCGCTTTGATGCCATGGTCGCTGTGCAGTTTACAGACACAGGTACAGTAAATCTGCAGACAAGGGCAGCACTGGAAAAAGCACCGGGGGGCAATGAAAGGTCACTGTATATTATTTTTAATTGTAAACCAATTGTATCAGTGTGTTTTACTGTGTTTTCACTTATACTGTTTGAATTTGACACCACCCCCCCCCCCCCGTTCTGCCCCCCTGCGTCGCGACGCTCGCAGGGAAGAGAATCAGGGGGAAAAAAGTGCATCGGACGGACATCCGGCCCCTGTGCACTGCGGAGATACAACGCTGGATTGCAGGGAAAAGGTAAGTGTCTTCTTCCTGCATCCAGCGAGGCAAGCCCGAGTGTGCCTCGGGGTTACCGATCGCAGCACAGAAATCTCACCCAGAGCCACACTCGGGAATACCGCTCAGGGGGTTAATGTTTTACAAATAAGCAGTACATGACAAACAATTCCCAAAGCACTATCAAAAGAAGCTTGCTTTGCAGCTCCCTTTGTCTGTTTAAAATCTCTGACTAAGCTGGCTGAGAATGGATGTCGCATCTATAATGATTCACTGAGTTCTGTTAACAACTTCTTCTTTTAGTGCAGCTAAGAAATGTAATAATATCTTGTTAAATCCCCCCTATGTTCAAAAGGTTCAACACTTTTTAAAAGCTGACTACATTTTTTTAATATGCAATATTTCATATTTAACGGACTAAAAAGAAAGACTTTTTTTATTATCCCCATAATAGCAAAGAAAGAAAGAGATAGGGGTAGATTCACATACCTGGTTGCATCTTTATGCGGGCGTAACGTATCTTCTTCAAGGTACGCTGGCGCAACGTTGAGAGGCAAGCATGGAATTTTGACAAAGCAAATGCTCCCAACATTGCGCCGGCGTAGCGTATAGTCGTTCGGCGTAAGCCGACGTAAGTCAAAGTAGGTGGAAGTGGGTGTGTTATATTTAAGTGAAGCATGACCCCATGCAAATGATGGGCTGAGCTTCAATCAAGTACTAAAAACGAACGGCGCATACGTCGTATCTTGGACGCATCCCAGTGCGCATGCTCACAGTCACGTCTAAATTACTGCCTACGTCGTAACCTACGCCCAGCCCTATTCACGTACTACGTAAACAGCGTACACGACGTAAAATTTGACGGTGTCCGTTCCCTGGTCCATACCTTTGCATGGGTTGCGCCTCCTATATGAGAAATAACTTTACGCCGGATGTAACCCTTACGCAAATTGCTTAAAACATGCGCCAGGCATAGGTACGTTCCTGAATCGGCGTATCTTACTCATTTGCATATTTAAAATGGGAATGCCAGATGCGACCAGCATAACTATGCGCCCACGATACGCCGGCGTAGGCAAGTTACGTCGGGCGGTTGAAGCCTTATTTTTCGACGTATCTTGCTTGGGAAATCGGTGCATAGATACGACGGCACACATTTGTACTTACGACGGCGTATCTAGAGATACGTCCGTGTAAGTGCTACGTGAATCCGGGCCAATATGTATAAATCTCTTTTTTTTTTTTTTTTTATAAAACTTAATTTTTTAATTCTCCAAGTTCTTCAAATAAAACATTCCAGCTTGGTCCAGTTTGAAAGTTCAGGATGTTTGGTTCTTTTCTTAAGAAGAAAGAAAATCTCCATTGTCATCCATCCATCTGCCTCTTCTGAAGTACTATGTATATATATGTATATGTATATATATTTCATATTGTTTGATTCAGTATAAAAGGTATTGCTTGTGCCCCTATTACATGTAGAGTCATTCATGTTGTCCCCATATTGCATGGCATGGTACACAGACTTTGGGCTGCCGGAGAACTCTGTGTTATAATGTGTTCTTAAGTTATCCAGACAGGGCTGGTCACTAATTGCTTGTGGCTTCTTTTGCAAGTTAGTCCTATGGGGAAACCGGACTGTCTAAGAAGGTAATTTTTATGATAAAAGGACTAGCTCTACTGTGAAAGGTGACCTTTGTCTGAAATAATGGGAGTAGGCCTTATCTGATGGTTTGTTGGATAAATTCAATGTTTTTCTAAAAATAAAGCAGTTTCTTTTCTGGTGTACTCCAAGACTGGTGTTTTCTGGTCCTTGGGGCTGCTATAGCCAGATCCACTGGTCTCGTGTTCCAGGACTTGGGAAGCAGCTTTTTGTTCAGATATACCCAACAGGGTGTCCGTCACAGTACATTTATAGCATCTAGACATGATGCAATGTATTAGACCCTAGGGCATAATCTTGGGGTATTCTGCTGGAAGTAGGATTGAGCATGGATAGGTTGATCCCTCACATAAAACATTGAGCATTAGGACATCACCCTGTCCTTGAACATATAGCCACTCTCTTGTGTGCAATATCACATTTTTCTAAGGATGGTATAGCATCAGTTTTTTTTTTTTTTTAAAACAATAGGGGCCAGATTCAGGTAGAGTTAGGCTGGAGTATCAGTGATACTCCAGCCTAACTGTCACTTTGAGCCGGCGTTTTTGTTTTCTGTAACCAGAAAACAAGAAACGCAGGGTTGGAGTTCCTATACGAGCGGCGTAATTGTATTACGCCGTCGTATCGGAACTTCAATTTTAAAAATGGCGCGCGGGGCGTTCCCGCTGATTAACGCCGAGAATATGTTAATCAGCAGGAATCGGAAATTCACGATCGTATTCGGGCGCGACGCAGTGACTTTCCGACGTTTCCGTAAGAGATACGCGGCGTAAAGATAAAGCAGCCCCCTAGTGGAGTATCTTATGTTAAGTATGGCCGTCGTCATCGCGTTGAAAAAAAAAAAAATCGCGTCGTTTGCGTAAAACGTCCGTGAATGGGGATTGACGTCATTGACGTTCCCTGAAAGAATTTGGAGCATGCGCACTGACAGTCGATGCATGCGCAGTACGTTCGCCGCGGGATCGCGCATAGTTAACATAATACACGCCTCCTACCCGCCCAATTTGAATTCCGCCAGCTCATTTTCGCTACGCCGCCGCAACTTTAGGAGCTTTGTGAATAACTTTGTGAATAACAGTACTTGCTCCTAAAGTTACGGCGGAGTAACGTAAATGAGAAACGTTACTCCAAAGGAAGCGCCCATCTACCTGAATCTGGCCCTAGGTGCTGGAACTTAACCATGGCCCCACAAAACCCCTGCCCTACACACACCCTCCAAATCACATCAAATAGTGGATGTGTTCAGTCAAATTTCACAAAAACATTAGGAGTGTCTTAAAGGGGCATTTAATACCAGGATTTCATTACATACAGAGTGGAGAGCTGTCACTGACACAGAAACCAGACTTCCATGTTTACAAGTGAGTGTGGTGAGCAGGCACCAAAGGGTCTGAGCCAGAGGTGGTGGAAATGAGTTCCACTAAGTTCCCCCTGAAAAAAAGCCCTATATAGCATACCATAATATTTTAGGATCCAAGGTACACAATAGTGCCCAACGTAATTCCTGTGCACACTAGTTTCCTGTGTTTGCTGTCTGAATTTCAAGGCCAGTACTAAGGTGCTAAAAGCAGTCTTAAAGGGATTGTAAAGATACAATTTTTTTTCCTAAATAGCTCTACATTTCCACTAATTCCTTTACATTGGTGCAGTCGATTTTGCTTTTAAATGTCCTTATTTCTTGTGAGAAATCCTCACTTCATGTTCTTCTGTCTGTAACTACACACAGTAATGTGAGGCTTTCTCCCTGGTGTGGAGTGTCATGCTCGCCCCCTCCCTTGCACTCAGGATGTCATAGTCAGGATGCTCTCTATGTTGCAGATAGAGAAAGGAGCTGTGGGTTAGTGGGCGTCCTGACTCTCCCGTAGTCCAAGGGAGGGGGCGAGCATGGCACTGCACACCAGGGAGAAAGCCTTGCATTACTGTGTGGAGTTACAGACAGAAGAACAGGAAGTGAGGATTTCTCAGAAGAAATAAGGACATTTAAAAGCAAAACCGAAAGATGAGGTAAGTGAAGGAGGACTGCACTAAGGTAAAGGAAGCTATTTAGGAAAAAAAATTGTACCTTTACAACCCCTTTAAGACATGAACATGTCAGAAAGTGAAGTAAAACCATATAAGCTCTACAGTTTGTTTGCAATAAATATAATTTTTTATTACAGATTTTCCCAAACCCATTCACAGTTGAAAGGACGTGATCTATTAACCCTTAAAAACTACAGCGCTGAAGAAATCAAGTATCTTCTTTGGGTTGCAGCTGATTTGAAATACAGGATAAAAGAAAAGGGAGAGGTGAGGATTACAGTAGAACGTGCTATGTTACCCCTAAGCCATGGTACCGAAAAAAGCTTTAATACATTTTCTATGATTAGGACTACTTTGTCTGAACCTGTGCATGGTTTCTATTACAGATGCCAAAATCATATTTTGTCATGATGAAATCTAATAAGTGTAAAATAATATAGTCAATTTGACATTTGACTGCATGTCTCTGGTTTTTACAGCTGGGAGTACCACAATCTGTTTTCACTAATTAAGTCTGTCATAGAGATTTCCGTGCTTGCTGTCCAGTGTTCCCCTTCAGATTTCTGTTCATGTTGTGAATAGCTTTTAAGTAAATTAACTCCTTGACAGAGTGAAGGATCAAGATATTATATGAATTTCTGTGTCAGTATTATCGGAAAACATCATGTGTGGGCATCAATACCATGCAGGTTAACACCTAATACACTCAAGAGAACCTCTGCTAAATCTTTTTTATCAACAGTGTTTGTCGTCATACTGTATGCATACAGAGCAAAACAGAACTGAGATTGCTCCCTTGTGGCTAAAAGCATATTCCAGCTAGAAATGTTTGTGTCTATTGTTACTAGGGAATAGGGATGAGCTTTGCGTTCGAAACGAACGTATGTTCGTCTCGAACATCGTCCGTTCGCTCGTTCGTCGAATTTCGAACAAAAACGATCGTTCGCGACAAATTCGAGTGAAACGAAACGACCGTTTTTAAAACTTTTTTCCATTGATACATGTTCCCTGGGGCAAGACCTGGGTTCTGAAAGAGGTTTTCCAACAATTACCTGCTCCTGAAAAAACAACCGTTTTTAAGACTTTTTTCCCATTGATACATGTTCCCTGGGGCAAGACCCGGGTTCTGAAAGACGTTTTCCAACAATAACTTGAAAATTTGTCTTTATGGTCGTTTTTGAATTCGAACGTTCGAGTCCCATAGACTTCAATGGGGTTCTAAATGTTCGCGCGAACGATCGGACTGTTCGACGGTTCTGGTGCGAACCGAACGCGGGGGTGTTCGGCTCATCCCTACTAGGGAACTAGTAACACAGGTTTTATGAAGAAGTCCCTTTGATTGTGCATATGACTGCACAAGTAGTACTTTTTCTGTGACTTTTTAAAGAATGCCATAATGGAATTTTTTATATAAATGTTTTGTATCAATAAATGATTAACCTTTTTATAAAAAGACAATAGTTTTCTTGATTGATGTGTTGTGGGTTTGGCGAAAGTTGCCGCTATCTATGAACATTATCTCTTATACCTCCTCTCTTTGCATCTTAAAAGTCCCATATCCCACCCCGATTCGGGGATTCTGTCTTATTCTAACCATATTTAGGGACATAGATGCATTTGGATACTCTAATGTAATAGTGCCTGCTCTATAATTCACTTATAGGTAGTTTTTCTCCTTCATTGGTGTACGCTCATGAGGCTGCACTGATAAGGCAGCACTGGTGGGCATGATAAGGCGGCACTGGTGGACACCGATAAGGTGGCACTGGTGGGCACCGATAAGGCGCCACTGGTGGGTGGCATTGATAGGTGGCACTGGTGGGCACTGATAAGTCGCACTAATAGGTGGCATTGATAAGTGGCACTGATAGCTGGCAGTGATGTATGGCAATGATGAGCACTGATGGGTGCCAGTGATGGGCACTGATGGGTGGCAATAATGGGCACTGATAGGCAGCACTGCTAGGTGTCACTGATGAGGCACTGATTGGCACCAATGGTGGTGGGCATTGATAGGTGGCACTTGTGAACATTGATAGGTGGCACTGGTGGGCATTGATAGGTGGCACTGGTGGGCACTGTGGACACTGGAGGTGGCACTGGCAGGGGGTCTAGATTGGCACATAGAGGGAGATGCGCCTCCTTCCTGTTCGGGACCGATGTCCCATGCAACCTAAGCTAGTGATCGGCTTTTTTTGTCCTCACGCTGTCGGTTACCAAGCTTTGTTTACATCACATGATCAGCTGTCATTGGCTGACAGCTGATCACGTGTTGAGGGGGCGGGGACCTGCCCCTTACTCTGATCTGTGATCACTTGAGTCTCAGTGATTCGGGTGATCACAGCGCGCGTAGCGCGCCCTGCAGGGGTGCACGAGGCACGTGCGAAGGGGGGGAGTCTGTTGATGTTCTCCCGGCAATTGGGGTCTGCGCTGTAGCCATCATTTGGCTATAGCGCAGACGGGAAGTGGTTAATAAAGTGCTATAACCCTGTCCAAAAAATATGTTTTGTTTCAATAAAGACCAGTTAAGCTGAACTCTAGGCACACAACTGCACAGCTAGCTACACACAGTAAGCACAAATGAGGAATCAATTTCCCCATCGAAAAAGCTCCAACCCTTTATTTTTAAAGGGTTGAAATAGAAATAAACATAACATAACTCCAAAAAAATCCTTACCATCCAGGTACTAACTAAACCATACAGATCCCTCTCTGGCATTTGATGGGCTTCTCCCTGTCACCAACAAAGCAAGCTTTTTGCAAACCTTCTTTCCCAATTTCCACATGACCCTCTCTTAGGTGGTTTTCCTGAGTTTCTCCCAGACTTGCTTATCCAGGTCTTGATGGACCTTGCTTTGTCACTGGTCCAAATTATGTGGTGGGGGGGGGGATTATGGTGTGAGGTTGTCTTTCAGGGGTTAGGCTTGGCCCCTTAGTAACAGTGAAGGGAACTCTTAAGGCATCAGCTTACCAAGACATTTTGGACAATTTCATGCCCCTAACTTTGTGAGAACAGTTTGGGGATGACCCATTCCTGTTCCAAAATGACTGCATACCAGTGCACAAAGCAAGGTCCATAAAGACATGAATGAGCAAGTTTGGGGTGGAGGAACTTGACTGGCCTGCACAGAGTCCTGACCTCAACCTGATAGAACACCTTTGGGATGAATTAGAGTGGAGACTGCAAGCCAAGCCTTCTCATCCACATCAATGCCCGACCTCACAGATGGAAGAATAGTCGAAAATTCCCATAGACACATTCCTAAACCTTATAGACAGGATACCATTAAAGTTCATGTGCGTGTAAAGGCAGGTGTACCAATACTTTTGATTATATATATATATATTGTGACAGGAAGTCAGGCAAATCTGTGGGTGTTGTCACAGATGGGAGATACATTTCTGCCTTGTTTAGACAATTCACCAATTACTATTAGGTGTCGGCTGCAGAAATAGCCAGAAAGGTTTAGGGCGTTGGAAAACTTCAGCTGTTCAGAATGAAGTAATTAAGGCCTCTATAAGACATCCAAAGGATGACTACTGATTGCTGCATCCTGAGGCTTTTTGAGTTGAGGAGCAGTCAGAAAGACTTCTGAAGAGGTGAGGTGGTTGTTGATTTTTCTGTGTGATAAAAATCAAAAAGACTATTGTTTTTCTGCTGTATGACCAGCAGTGTCTGCCCAGTAGTAGGCTGTGCCAGACTCCATAGGTAGGTTCCTGTGTTGTGAAGGTAGATGCCCCAAGTGGCCAGGGTTTATTTTATGTTTTGTTTTGTTTATGCTGTTTTGATGCTTGCACTTGTATCCAGCACTATGGAAGAATAAACCATATCCTTTGTTTTCAACCATCCTCAACTGCCTTTCTGTATAGTTTAGCGTGTAGTGAACCCATCCAGGGGGTCACACACACCCACTACCGAGCTAATCCCTCACACATGGTGGTGTGCCGCGGGCAGTTAAAGTAAACCCAAAATGGAGGAGATATTGAGCTGGCTATAGCAAATGCAAATCAACAGCAAACAAATGCAGCTTTGCAGTGGAGCCTTGCAGCTCAACAACAGGCTCACGCAGCTCAACAACAGGCTCACCAAGAGAGCCTTGCAGCTCACCAAGAGAGCATGGCAGCTCAACAACAGGTTTACCAAGAGAGCATTGCAGGCTTGGAACAGAGACACCAGCAGCAAATGGAGGCCATCGTGAAACAGCTTCAGCTCTTCAGCTGAGACAGCAGACCAAGGCTGGGAGTAAGGCCAGTAACATATCGACTTTTCGGGTAAGCCACTTATTGCCAAAGATGACTGCAGATGATGACCCTGAGATGTTTCTGACCACTAAGAGAACTGCGAAAAAAGAGAGTTGGCCTAAAGAACAGTGGGCTGGACTAGTTGCCCCCTGGAGAAGCCCAAAAGTCATATTTTGATTTGGAGCTTGCAGACGCAAAAAACTATGATCGGTTAAAAGAGGAAATATTGGCACGTTTTGGTGTAACCCTGGATGTCAATGCTCAGCGGGTCCATAATTGGAGTTATCAGCTGAGGAAGCCACCTCGGTCGCAGATGTATGACTTCAATCATTTGGCTAGGAAATGGCTGCAGCCAGAAACTCTGTCCGGACCAAAAATTTTGGAGCGAGTAGTCATGGACAAATTTCTTATGTCTCTTCCTAACACCCTGCAGAAATGGGTAAGCCATGGTGGTCCGGAAACTGCAGACAAACTTGTAGACCTGGTCGAAAGGTACCTAGCAACAGAGAATTTGTCCTCTTCACCCAGAGAAGCAAAGACTTTTCACCCTAAGACCAGACCCTCCCCACCTATAGGTAAGACTGCATCAAGGGATGGGGGAGGAGAGAAGGACCAAAGAGCGACTAGAGGTATTATCGGGACTACTGCTAATGTTTTGACGAGAATGGCCTGGAAGACCCATCCCACAGGAGAGGACCAGAAGGTTGATTTGTTTCCGTTGCCGGGAAGAGGGACATGTAGCAGCGGTTTGCCCAGCGGGTGAAGAACCCATGCAGTGTGACTTTCTGACAGAGAGACGACAGTCCCTCTTTGCAACCATATGCACTGCAGTAAAGGTGAATGAGAAACCCTTATGTAGAATGTGCTTAGATGGTAAAGATGTTGTGATATTGTTGGATTCAGGTAGCCTGGTCACCTTAGTGAAAAGTGATCTAGTGGTGGGAAAAACCTTACATCTTAGGAAAATGGCTGTAATTTGTGTACATGGGGACACTCGAGAAATTACAGTGACTACGGTTTCCTTTGAAACGTCCCTTGGTAACTTGTGTCACCAAGTGGGTTTAGTTCCCAAACTGCCACATGACGCTATTGTGGGAAGGGATTTCCCAAAGTTCTGGGAACTCTGGGATTGCCCAGATTCCCCAGTAGGTGGTTCTTCTGAGCCTGAAACATCTACTCCAGAATCCTCTAACTGTGAGAATTCTCCTGAGTTTCCCTTCTCAGTCTTAGCAGGGGAAACACCAGTCCCTAGGGAGGAGCCTGCTACCTCAGAAGAGGAACAGCGGCCGATAGGGTTTGATGACCTCGAGGTGCACAGAGAAAATTTTATCACTGAGCAATTGAGGGACCCCACATTGCTAAGAGCCTGGGAGAATGTAGTGAAGATAGATGAGGAGTTAGTTAACCCTGATGAGAGGGTTGCCCTCCCTTACTTCATTATTGAAAGGGACCTGTTATATCGAGTGTCACAGAGGTTAGAGGAGACCATTAAGCAACTGGTAGTGCCTAAACCGTACCGCAAGATGGTTTTGGAACTGGCCCATGGGCACATTCTTGGGGGACATTTGGAAGCAGAAAAAACCCGGGAGAGAATCACCCAGAGGTTTTATTGGCCTGGAATCACTAAGGAAGTGGAAGGGTACTGCTCTTCCTGTCCCGTGTGTCAGATTACTGCACCCATGCCACATTTTCGTAGTCCGTTGGTACCCCTCCCGATTATTGAGTTCCCTTTTGAGAGGATCGCCATGGACTTGGTTGGCCCCTTACTGAACTTCACTAGAGGGCACCAGCACATCTTGGTATCAATGGACTATGCCACCCATTACCCAGAAGCGATTCTTCTCTGAAACACCTCTGCAAAAACCATTGCCAAAGAGTTATTTCAGGTTTTCAGCCGTGTGGGTCTTCCTAAAGAAGTCCTAACTGATCAGGGTGCCCTGTTTATGTCTAGGGTGATCAGAGAACTTTGTAAACTCCTGAAAGTGACCCAATTACGTACATCAGTGTATCACCCACAAACAGACGGGTTAGTGGAAAGGTTTAATAAAACCTTAAAAAAATGTTGAGGAAGGTGGTGGATAAAGACGGAAATAATTCAGATTATCTGCTCCCTTATCTGATGTTTGCCATAAGAGAGGTTCCCCAATCGTCCACAGGGTTCTCTCCGTTTGAGCTACTGTATGGGAGGCACACCCAGGGCCTCCTAGACATTGCCAGGGAAACGTGGGAAAGTGAGACTTCCCCCTCATCGAAGTGTGATTGAACATGTGGCACAAATGCAAGATAGAATTGCCCAAGTGATGCCGATTGTGAAGGCACATTGAGCCCAAGCCCAGTTGGCACAACAGAGGATTTACGATCGTGGGGCGTGTTGGAGAAAATGGGGGTGGTGAATTATAAAATTAGCCAACGGGGAAGACGAAAACCTGAGCAGATATATCACGTGAACTTGTTGAAACCATGGAAGGATAGAGTCCTTGGTCGCTGAGACTACCCGATTTTCTGCTCCATTTAACCTGGCTGTCCCTGAAGTTGGAATAGCGGAGACTCTGTCCAAAACTCAGCGACAGGAGGCTATAGAATTTGTGCTCCGTAATAGGGAGAAGTTTTCAGATTTGCCAGTTTTGGTCTCCGGGGTTGAACATGACATTATCACCACACCAGGGGAGAAGGTCAAGTTGAAGCCTTATAGAATCCCAGAAGCCCGGCGAGAGGCAATTCGCCAGGAAGTAAAAAAAATGCTTGAGCTGGGGGTGAACGAAGTGTCAAATAGTGATTGGTCCAGTCCCATTGTCTTAGTGCCCAAACCAGATGGAAGTTGGCGGTTTTGTAATGACTTTCGCTGCCTGAATAAAATCACTAAGTTTGACACCTACCCTATGCCCCGCATAGATGAACTGATTGATCGCCTAGGCACTGCCCGGTACATGACGACGTTAGACCTGACCAAAGGTTATTGGCAGATTCCTCTCTCGGAGTCGGCCAGGGAAAAAACAGCATTTGTAACTCCAGACGGATCTTTCCAATATCGGAGGATACCTTTTGGGTTACAGAATGCTCCCGCCACATTTCAACGCACCATGGATAAGACCCTTCGGCCTCATCGAGCCTATGCTGCTGCATACCTCGATGACGTTGTCATCCACAGTGAGGATTGGGACTCACACTTACCAAAAGTTCAGGCTGTGTTGGATTCCATCTGGAAAGCCGGGTTTACAGCCAATCCAAAAAAATGTACAGGTTCTCTATCTAAGGTCAGTCGGACTTTCGACAAAAAAAGTCAGATGGAGGCTACACATGGCCGGACAGTCCGAGAAAAAAAGCCTGTCAAACTTTTTTTCTCGGAAAGTCTGGCCATGTGTACGAGGCATAAAAGGTTGAAGTCACTGTTCAACTGACAATTTTCCACCTAGCTCAGCTATTTTTAAACTGACACTGAAACTGACAGCGCCACCCAGAGCGTGAATTTTAGCTGATTCAGTTTAAAATTATATTAACTCCAGTCAGTTACTGGAGTTTTGCACTTAGTACAAGATGCAGGACCTTTCTCCATTATCCTTTTATCCAGTCCACTCTCTGAACATAGTATTGCAGCCTTATTATTAACCACTTAAGGACCGGAAGAATTTCCCCCTTAATGACTAGGTAATTTCTTGCGACACGTCACTGCGTCAATTGCATGTGACATTGTACCCAAACAAAATTGTCATTTTTTCCTCCACAAATAGAGCTTTTTTTGGTGGTCTTTGATCACCTCTGTGGTCTTTATTTTTTACAATTTTGAAAAAAAAATATGTTTTTAACTTTTTTGCTATAATACATATAACAAAAAAGTAAAAAACGAATTTCTTCATCAGTTTAGGACGATATATATACTTCTACATACTTTTAAAAAATTGCAATAAGCGTATTTGATTGGTTTGCGCAAAAGTTATAGCATCTGCAAAATAGGAGATAGATTTATGGTATTTTTATTATTATATATTTTTTTTACTAATAATGGAGTGATTAGTGATTTTTAGCGGGTCTACGACATTGCGGCGGACAGATCGAACACTTTTGACACTTTTTTTGGACCATTGACATTTATACAGCGATCAGAAAGATAGCCACTAATTACTGTACAAATGTCACTGTAGGGAAGGGGTTAACACTAGGGGGCGATTAAGGGGTTAAATGTAGTGTTTCTAACTTTATTGGGATGCGATTCACTGGGGGAGGAGACAGATGGTTGTTCCTGATTAGTAGGAACAGAAGATCTGTTTCTCCTCTCCTGTCAGAACAGGGATGTGTGGGTTTACACCCACACATCCCTATTCTGGTTCTCATGCCCGCGTCCATGGTGGGCCGGTGGTCATCGCGTCCGCCGACCACAAGCATCAGGTGCCGATGTACACCTATGGTGATTCGCGTGATCGTGACGACCTGACGCCGGATCACATGGATCTTCCTCTTCCTAAAGTGTAGGGTTAGGATTGTCTACTGAGCCTTAGCAAATCATTAAATGAATTTTCCATCTATACATGTCTTGTATATCCAAGTTTCCCTGAAGTCAAAGAGAGAAGGTATGCAAGCCTTTCTCCTTTGACCACTTTGCTACTTGGTCTAATTCTCCTGCTTCTCCAGGTTTCAGTTTTCACCTCTATGTCCGTGAACTGTTCTTTTTCCCTTTTTAAAGGCCTATAGTTCTTAGGTACAGTCTTTCCCTCCCTCCCTTACTCCCGGGTTGATTGTGTCCTAGTCCGTGACACCAGTTCTGCCCTCTTCTTTTCAGTTATTGAATTCTTCTATTGTTTCTGTGTCCATAAATGGACAATAAAGAAATTATTACATTTTTGTGCTTACCGTAAAATCTTGAGTCCATTGAGGGAAAGAGGTTACATAGTTAGTCAGGTTGAAAAAAGACACACGTCCATCTAGTTCAAACATAAAGTAAAAAAAAGGATATCGTACAATCCAATATACCCATTTCTATACCGACAGCTGATCCAGAGGAAGGTGAAAAACCCCACCAGAGCATGCTCCAATTTGCTACAGCAGGGGAATAAATTCCTTCCTGATCCCACGAGAGGCAATCACATTTTTCCTGTGTCAACTTTACCTATAAATGTTAGTACCAAGTTATATTAAGCAAAAAGGGGGAGATCGGTGGGTGTGTTCTGCTAGATCTAATGCCACATCCAATGTAAATTACATAAAATAAATTAATTCCCCTAAGCGGACTTTAAAGACATTGATCTAGAAAAATGTATTACACAATGTTATATTTAATAGTATAAAATATTTATTTAACCACTTACCTACTGTGCACCTACACCCCCTTCCTGCCCAGACAAAATATAAGCTTCCGGCACTGCGTCGCTTTAACTGACAATTGCGCGGTCGTGCGACGTGGCTCCCAAACAAAATTGGCGTCCTTTTTTTCCCACAAATAGAGCTTTCTTTTGGTGGTATTCGATCACCTCTGCGGTTTTTATTTTTTGCGCTATAAACAAAAATAGAGCGTCAATTTTTAAAAAAATTCTATATTTTTTCCTTTTTGCTATAATAAATAACCCAAAAAATATATAAAAAAAATATTTTTTCCCTCAGTTTAGGCCGATACGTATTCTTCTACATATTTTTGGTAAAAAAAAAAATGCAATAAGCGTTTATCGATTGGTTTGCGCAAAATTTATAGCGTTTACAAAATAGGGGATAGTTTATGGCATTTTTTTTTACTATTAATGGCGGCGATCTGCGATTTTTTATTGGGACTGCGACGTTATGGCGGACATTTCGGACACTTTTCTGACATTTTTGGGACCATTTACATTTATACAGTGAACAATGCTATAAATATGCATTGATTACTGTATAAATGTGACTGGCAGTGAAGGGGTTAACCACTAGGGGGCGGGGAAAGGGTTAAATGTGTGTCCTATGAGTGTTCTAACTGTGGGGGGAGGGGGGGGGGGTGACTGGGGGAGGTGACCGATTGTGTCCCTATGTACAAGGGACACAATCGATCTCCTCTCTCCCTGACAGGGACGTGCAG
The DNA here is from genome assembly GCA_029574335.1 of Rana kukunoris. Lineage (NCBI taxonomy): Eukaryota > Metazoa > Chordata > Amphibia > Anura > Ranidae > Rana > Rana kukunoris. The sequence continues at coordinate 40,333 of JAJQKJ010000902.1, forward strand.
CTCTGTGTTTACATACAGAGCTCCACGTCCCCGCTCAGTTACTGAGCAATCGCGTGTGCCCGGCGGCGATCGTTGCTGCCGGGCACTCGCACGGGATCCCCGCAGAGCGGCGGGTGCGCGCGCGCGCCGCCGGTGTCGCGCGCGTGCCCGCCCGCGGCTTTAAAGGGACATCACGTCATATGACGTGATGTCAGGATAATGGAGTCGTCTGCCCGCCGTCATTTGACGGTGGGCAGATGACAAGTGGTTAAACAGTTAAGTTAAAAATATAAATTGGAGTGTATACAAATCTGCGTGAAAACACCAATATTCAAGCACAGAAACAGATGCAGTCTTTCAAAGTAAACTACTTTTTCTTCAGGGTGTAGTTTAGAAGACATAGATGTATATATGCATTGTTTGGTGTTCACATAAAGTCATTCCAAATGTTGTCTTTTAGTTAAAACCAATGTAGAAAAGAAAAGACAGTGTGCCTCAATGTTGAGAATGTAGGTGGTAAAAATTATGTCTCAAAAGGCCTATGTAAGCGGATTGTCCAGCATGCCAGGAAGGTAGGTACAGAGACATTGGGGCCAATATGAGGGCAGAAAGACCTTGAGTTCAAAAAGAGTAGATTTGAGGAGTACAAAGTCTTGACATCCAGCATTCAAGTATTAGCTTCCCTTCGGTAGTGATGTTGTGGGTGGCGTTAGTAGCCCTTTGTAGGCAAGGAGATTTGAGGAGATGTCCCAAGGAGATTTGAGATATTGAGGAGATGTCCCATTTCTGTTGTGTTGCCTAGAAGAGGGATAAAGAGAATATGGATAAAGTTATGTAATTGTGCCCTCCTCTGATAAGACTGCTGCATGATAATGTGATTGCTGTTAATGTTCTGCACTAAAGGTCTGCCACCAAAATGTATCTGTTAGTGGACATTCCTTTTTTTCTATGTGGGCCTGTGGTTGGGGATATTGTGAGTGGGTCTATGGCCGATAGATGTGTCCAAGATCGTGGACCCAAGGCAGGTATGTGGTGGTTCTTTCCAAGAAGAGAGGCGGGACCTATGACAGCTTAGAATATAATCTGGTCAGTTGAGTTAAGGCAGGATAGATTGGCCCAAGAAGTGAGCTGATTTCTGGTTGAAATGGGCTATCAAACCTTTTGGGGAAATATGTCCTCCAATTGGAAGCTAGAGTTATCTGAGGAAGATGGTTTAGAGGTGACCTCTATAAGAGAGACTAAGTGAGCTCCTGAGTCACCCAAAACGATGAAAAATATTTGCTTTTTTAGATACCGTTATGTTTCCTGTTCGAGTATCCCTATGTTCTTGTGAGAGAAGCGGCTGCGCCCGCTGACTCGTAGTTTCTGTTACTCTTTACCTGCTGCACTGTATTGTAAGTGTATTTTCCTTTCTGTTTAATAAACTTCTTGTAAAAAAAAAAGAAAAATATTTGCTTTGTTGGATGAGCCTTGTTTAACCTCTGTGATGGAGAATTTTTTGTTCAATGAAAAGACTGTAATGTTTAATATCTTCTGGAGTAAAGCTTAAAGTTTCTTTCAAGCAAACATAACTAGACCCTCTTCTGTGCTGAGGGTGAGGAGGGCACTCAGCACTAAAGTGGCCTCTGTCTGTTAATGAGGGGTGGTGTGCCTGGTGTCTGTCCTGTTCATGGAAGACCTATAAGTAAGTGCTATATCTTACACTTATAGGGCCAGATTCAGGTAGAGTTAGGCTGGAGTATCTGTGATACTCCAGCCTAACTGTCACTTTAAGCCGGCGTTTTTGTTTTCTGTAACCAGAAAACAAGAAACGCCAGGTTGGTGTTCCGATACGATCGGCGCAATTGAATTCCGCCATTGTATCACAAATTAAATTTAAAATGGCGCCGGGGGCGTTCCCGCTGATTAACGCTGAAAAAATATGTTAATCAGCGGGAATCGGAAATTCACGATCGTTTTCGGGCGCGACGCAGTGACTTTCCGACGTTTCCGTAAGCGATACGCGACGTAAAGATAAAGCAGCCCCCTAGTGGAGTATCCTATGTTAGGTATAGCCGTCGTCATCACGTCGGGAAAAAAAAAATTTGCGTCGTTTGCGTAAAACGTTCATGAATGGGGATGTGACGTCATTGACGTTCACTGACAGAATTTGGAGCATGCGCACTGGGATGCATTGACACTCGACGCATGCGCAGTACGTTCGCCGCGGGATCGCGCTTAGTTTAAATAATACACGCCCCGTACCCGCCCAATTTGAATTCCGCCGGCTCATTTGCGATGCGCTGCCGCAACTTTAGGAGCAAGTGCTTCATGAATAACAGCACTTGCTCCTAAATTTTCGACAGAGTAACGTAAATGAGAAGCGTTACTCCAGAGCAAAGATGCTCCCATCTACCTGAATCTGGCCCATAGGCTCTGCCTAGATAACTTATTGATATGGTCCCTATGATGTCACTGTAGGTGGAACCTAAAGAAGAAAGCCTGTGGACTTTGTAGCCTGTCTTGGAGGAAGGAGCTCCTCCACAACTTAGTGTCATAAGTTGATTTTCTGAGCACTTGCAACACTCAGAGAACCCCTGAGCAGTGTTGCCAACTGCCAGTATTTTTATGGCTGTGACGCTTGGCTTGGTCCGTAGCAAGCTGGGACCATCTGAGTGCTTGCTACCATGTGATCGGCCAGGTCTGTCGGAGGCTGTGCCTGAGAATGTTGCGTGATGTCATGGTGCAATGGAGCCAAGCAAAGTGGCCAGAGCCTCATGTACGGCCCAGTACGGGTCTGCGGTATGGGAGCAAGGCAGACTGGGACCATGACCATCAGTGCTGTTTAGACTGGAGTGGACTGAAGGGACCACTAGGCTTGGAGAGAGACTGTCACTGTTATTTAGGAGGGGACATGTCATATCGGTGAGGTGTCATCATCATCTGTGCTGCTACACACTGATGTCAATGTCACTGTGAGGCCTCGTACACACGAGGGAATTTATCCGCTGAAAATGGTCCGACGGACCATTTCAGCCGAAAAATCCGCTCGTCTGTAGGGGCCGGCGGACAGATTTGGACGGATTTCTCCGGCGGAAAACTTTCAAAGCATGCTTTGAAACTTTTCCGCCGCAGAGCTGCCCGTCGGATATGTCCGCTGGTTAGTACGCCTAACCAGCGGACATATCTGTCCGCACATGCGTCGGATCCTGTGAATGGATTTGACGCATGCGCGCGGAAGTGTTTCACTTCCTGGTGCGGCGACGTGGCGGCGTCAACGTCACCGCCGCGTCACCACGATGTCCGCCAGCGGGGAATTTGATCAGATGGTGTGTACAGCCATCGGATCAAAACAGCCCGGCGGACGTATCCGATGGAAACGGTCCTTCGACCGTTTCCATCGGATAAATCCTATCGTGTGTACAAGGCCCGAGAGTCAATTTTATGTGTGTGTGCCACCTATTCTAATTTCTTGCTCTCCTTAGGCAGGTCCCTGAGCTACTTACTATATCATTTTTTCTGCCTTATTATCTACCCTAAATCATATTGCTGGGGGCGTGGCCGGGACTCCATGAGAGAGGCAGCATGAGTTCTTAGCTCCTGCTTCTCACAGCCATTCTAAAGGCATCCTTTACCCGATTTGGCTCCAAAAGGCACCTGATCCAGGACGGCGGGCACCTGATCCAGGCATGATGACAAATAAATACGGGCCCCCGGCGCCCCAATCCGCGGCGGAGCAGCGGACCCGGTCACAGAAGCAAGATGGCGCCGATCCTTCAGCAGCACACGCGGCCATGCAGCAGCCTGCTCCACCTGCAGCCCAGGACTCATACAAGGGGGTGAGTGGATCTGTCCCTGCCCTATTCCGCACCCAGGCTGCAACATCTAGCTCCTCTGATTCTGGGGTACTCGGAGGACCTTACAGCCCCAAGTCCCCCTTTGGATGCTGAACCCACACTAGCAGAGATCCTGGTGGCCATTAAAGATGTTAAAACATCCCTCACTGTGCAAATGGAAACTATCCATATTGACTTTTCCCTCTTGAAACAAGATGTCCAAAATTTAAGGGATAGAACCGGGGAGGTAGAAGGCCGGGTCAGTTCACTGGAAGATGTAGTGCATCCCCTGTCTGCCACTATGCGCACAACCATGGATGAGTTGGGGGCCCTTAGGGCCAAGCTGGATGATTTCGAGAACCGTTCCAGAAGGAGCAACCTTCGCTTTGTGGGGTTCCCCAAAAAATCTGAGGGGTCCCGTCCAGAAAGGTTCTTACACCAATGGCTGCGTGACGTTTTCGGGATGGAGGAATTCTCCAGAACCTTCGAAATAGAGAGCGCACCGCACCCCACCATGTGCTCCGCAGCCAGGGGCCCCCCCAAGATCCCTTATTGCCAAATTTCTAAACTTCAGGGACAAGGTGGCTATTTTACGCCTAGCAAGAGAAAGAGGCCCTCTCAAGTTTAATGGCTACAACATTTCCATTTACCCTGACTTCTCAGCTGAAGTGCAACATCAGCGTGTATCCTTTGCTGCAGTGAAAGACCGTCTTCGCAATAAAGGTCTCCCCTATGCAATGTTATTCCCGGCAAAACTGAGAATCATCCATGAAGGGAAAGCTCATTTTTGCTCCTGTCCCAAAGAAGCTATGGCTTGGCTGGATGCAAGATTTGGTAAACGCACACGGCATCGTCCCAACTGATCCAGCGACCGACGGCTTGGAAGTTCCTATTTACTCCCCTTTACTCACCTTTCCCCCCCCCCATCTTTTAATTTTTTCTTCCCTCTCTCCCCTTCTTTTTCCTGAAGCGATCCCCGGGGAGATGGGCTCTGGAGAGCTGTTTGCTCGATTGATCTGAAGGGGGAGGGGGGGCATGCCCTTTGCACTTCCCCTATGTTGGAGGTCTGTTACACAGGAGAAAACCCAAACCACTGCTTGCTAGTTGATTCTGCTGTGATCCAGGTCGGTAATGCTGGCTGCATTACATGTAAGGTACTGTTACTATACTGCCACATGTACTGTTCACTGTTGTGCCTTTTAGGAAACATACTCCTTTTTTGATCCTACCTCAGGGACGATTATGACACATTTGTGAGCTTATATGGAACTGCTACTCTCCCCGTTACCAATAGGTGGCGGGGCCACAGGACTTTTATCTCCCTTCTAAGACGTTCGCTGAAGGGAGTGGGGTCCTGTTTTGGGATCCAATGCTCGCTATGTTGGGATTGGCAGAGCTGGGAGGGGGGGTGGGTAGGGATGGAGGTTTGGGAGGCTCTCCCACAGGACTGTCCGGCAGGGAATGTCCGGCCAGAGTGCAAGTTGAAGGATAGGTCTGCTCCTGTTTGTTACTATTATAATTTTCTACTGTTCATATGCTGCATATGTCAACCATCTTTCGAGTGTTGCATTTTGTGATGTTTTCCTACTTGAAAAAATATAAGCCTCCAGGAGACACACCTTATGGGCCCTACGCTTAAATATCTTAAGCGCCCCTGGTTAGCATCTCTGTACTATGCCACTTACTCCAATTACTCAAGAGGGGTCTCGGTCTTGATAGCTAAGACTCTGGGGGCTGAGACTCTGAGTGTACAAACAGATCCAGCGGGTCGTTTTGTTATACTTACTCTTCGTATAGCTTTTTCAATCTTTACATTGGTGAATGTATATATCCCCCCCACCGTTTTCACCAGAGGTCCTTTCTAAATTGTCACTAATGCTTTTACCTAGGTCTCCTGGTCCCCTACTTTTTGTGCTTGACCCATCTGTGGACCGCCTGCGGGGTGGGGGCAGACCATACCCCTCATTTGTTGATTGGACTCAGGTTAACTCTCTTACGGAACTGTGGTGTTGGAAACACCCGGATGACAGGCAATTTTCCTGTCATTCGGACTCATTCCACCCTATGTCACGCATAGATATGGCATTTGCTCCGTCAGATGTACTATCTTTGGTGCATTCGGTCGCATATCTACCCAGAGGTATATCAGACCATGCCCCCCTAATGGTCAGTCTCCTCCTCTTGCCAAAATCAGGCCCTAGGGCCTGGAGGTTAAACTCCTATTGGCTCGAGGACGAGCTGGTACAGGCTGAGTGCCAAACGGCTATGGTTGACTATTGGACCCTCAATCAGGATTCAGCCTCCAAGGCAGTGCTGAGGGGGTCCTTTATGTCAATTACGGGTATATTGCGTAAGAACAGTCAAAACACACTGATGAACTTGAACAGGGTATGGTGTTATCTGAGGCTGAATACTCTAAATGTCCCAATGCGGATACACTGCCTCATGGCTCAATAACCGTAGAAAGTACGAACTTAGGCTGTTAGACCTGACTAAAAAACGCATGTTACACAAAAGACATTTGAACATGGTAACAAGGCGGGTCACTTACTCGCGTATATTACAAGAGCGGAGAGTACCCCTATCTCTATTCCTAGGATATTAACTGCAGCAAACCACATTAGTGATGTCCCTCAGGAAATAACAGAGGCCTTTCTTTCCTTTTACCGTGACCTTTACACCTCCAGGGCTGACTACTCAGACGTGCAGCTTGATGACTATTTGACCCAGGTACCCCTTCCAAAACTGACAGACAGGGTGCGGGAGGAACTGGATGAGCCGCTGTCTGTGGAGGAACTGTTACTCGCAATCTCACAGATGCCGGCACATAAATCACCAGGATTAGACGGGTTCCCAGTGGAATGGTATAGGCAGTTCCAGAATCTACTTGCCCCTCTATTACTTAAGACTTATAATGAAGCTTTGAAGGAGGGGGTGCTACCCCCCTCGATGAGGGAAGCATTGATTGTTCTACTCCTTAAGCCCAGAAAAGACCCGTTGAAATGTGATTCATACCGCCCTATATCCCTCATAAACTGGATGCAAAAATTCTGGCGAAGGCCCTGGCGAATCGTCTGAACAAAGTGGTTGCTCGCTTAGTGGGTGTGATCAGGGTGGCTTTTATCCCGGGCAGGTCAACCAGAATGAACATACGTAGACTGTTTCATAACTTGTCCTATGTACACGACTGCCTCCCGACTCGGGTTGTGGTGTCCCTGGACACCTGCAAGGCCTTTGACAGTGTGGAATGGCCATACCTGTTCCGGGTCTTGCAGATGTATGGTTTTGGCCCTCGTATGGTTGCCTGGATTAGACTCCTCTATACCATGCCGCTTGCTCGTATTCGTATCAACTCACAAATTACGGAGACCTTCCGAATTACCAGAGGAACCAGACAGGGGTGCCCGTTGTCACCCCTGCTTTTTGCCCTGGCCATGGAACCTCTCGCTATCAGGATACACATCTCCCCACTACTTAGGGGATTGCCCATCAATGGTATGGAGGTATGGAAGGAGCGAGATAATCGCTGTATCGCTGTATGCTGATGATACACTGGTGTATTTGGCAGATGCCCAGGACTCACTAGCTAATGTGTTAAAAATGGTGTCTGACTTCGGGGACTTCTCAGGATTCAGAGTGAATTGGAGAAGTCTATTATCTATCCCATAGATCAATCGCCCACTCCTCAAATTCATTCAGACTCTAAATTGTTAGTGGTGCTACCTCGTTTAGATATCTGGGAGTAGTGGTTCAGTTGCCACTGTCCCTGTACATTACTAACAATCTGAGCCCTGTGCTACTACAGCTGCAGTCTCAGACTTAGCAGTGGAAAGACTTACCTCTGGATCTGATGGGAAGGGCCAATGTTTTAAAGATGATTTACCTACCTAAGTTACTGTATGTCCTAGCTAATGCCCCATGCAAAATCCCTAAAGCATTGTGTTAACATTTTGAGCCCGATCTGATTTTCTGATCTTAGCTCTTCCAATCATTAGCGCCGTATCCTTTTTTTCTTTCTTTCTATTTAATTTTTGTATCATCACAATTATTGATACTGGCTGCTTTCATGATAATATCAAGTGTTGTTCTTTAGTTCACTCTTCTTAGTTTTGTCTAGCGCAGTGTTTCCTTCCGGATTTTTTTTAATTGTTTAAGAGCATCGACTCGATCTGTATAACATTTCTGTGGAACGGTAAGGCCCCTAGAGTAGCATTGGAAACACTTAGACTACCCTCTCATTTTGCAGGACTGGCTTTCCCTGACTTCTACCTCTATTACCAAGCTTCTCAACTGGTGAATATTCATGACTGTTTACACCCTGACCATAATAATGCGTGCACCACCACGGAAGGGGCTATGGTCACTTCGTTCGAGACACTACACAACATTATCTACCGTGGGCGTACCCCCCCGGGACCGGGACTGATTGTGCTGCAGACGTCCCTATCCCTGTTTAAAACAGTGACTCTCAAACCTTCCCCCGGGCTCCTGGGTGACCTCTCCTAATAATCCGCTATGGTTCAACACATCACTTCCAGAATTTAACTCGTTACCTGACCCTCAGAGATGGATATCCAAGGGGATTAAGTACCTATGCCACCTATATACCTCAAAAGGCCTTAAGTCCTTTCCCCAATTATTTATTCTTTTATTACCAGTTAAGACACGCCGCGCAAGCCCAGTTTGGTTCCTTGGATAATCCACTTGCGATTCCTGACCTAGAAAACCTTTTGCGTTCCCCGGACAGAACAAAACGAATTTCTACCTATTACTTAGCCTTAACGGTGAACTCTAATCCTAGATTTAGGACAGTGCAGAGCAAGTGGGAATCATTAGACATTACTATGACGGAAGATGACTGGACTGAGTTCTGTGATACTTTTAAGACCTCTGTTATAGCCTCCAGAGACAGGGTAATTCAACTGAAAATTTTTCATCAATCACACTTGACCCCGGGCAGGATGCACAGAATGGGCATACTGGCCTCGGCGGATTGTTTCCGCGGATGCAGGCAGGTGGCTGATTTTATCCATTGCTTTTGGAATTGCCCCATTGTAAGAGACTTCTGGAGAAGCATAGGATCCTTCCTCTCTTCTGCCTTAGGGCTCCCCAATATACTGGACCCTAAAAACTGTCTGTTAGGGGGTCTTTGATGACCTCACTGTTCCCTCCCAGGTCAAAAAATTGATCCGAATCCTATATTTCTATGCCAAGAAATCCATCCTCTTGACCTGGAAGGGAGCGGCGACCCGACAAGGGGCCTATGGTTGAAACTAGTCAATGACGCCCTCCCGCTCTACAAGCTTACTTTTGAAATTAGAAAAATAAATAAGTCATTCGATAAGATATGGGGCAGGTGGCTGGCTAGCCCCCTGACCCTATTTCCTATACAGCCGTAAAAAGTGATGTTGGTGATGTGGTATTCATTTGCTAGAATAACCTGAATCTGCAGTCCCACAAGATGGTAATACTACCTTCCTACTATGATTGTATGTAGCGTTCTACTCGGTCTTATACCTTTTATATAAATCTGCTGTTTATAATGGTATGATGCGATTAAGGAGCACACGAGTATTGTTGTCTGTTCTGTGTTGTTTAATTTTTTGTATGTGTTGTATTGTTGGTTTTGTGAAAATTTCAATAAAAATATCTTAAAAAAAAAAAAAAATCATATTGCTAATTGCATATTGTATTTGTATGTAGCCTAAATACTCTAATTTGCACTTAAAACTGTAATTTTGGAACTGCCAGTAAAAATTTGGCCATGCCAGTAAGTTTTAGGTGTTGTGTCAGTAAATTTCTATCTGGTAGGTTGGCAACACTGCCCCTGAGGTCAATAGAAATGTGGCTGGCATAAGCTAAAATCTTACAGGCCTAATGACCTTGATGTTATGCAAGCAGCTGATTTTTTCCCCATGTGTCAGTGGACTTAATAGACCAGGGGGTGCCCAATCCGTGGCCCGGGGGCCACATGTGGCCCACAAAGCCCTTTGATGTGGCCCGTGACCTCCTGCTCTGGGATGGAATAGAATACCGTTAATAAAGGTCAGATTATTACTAAAATCACAGTGTATATATGGGCATATGTTTTCTGCAGTGGTTACTAGGCTGCTTTCAAACTGACCTGCAGGTGCAGAGCAGTTTACCTGCGGGTTACCTGCACTGAGCCATAGACTTCTGTTATTACCTGCGAGTTTGGTGAGCTTTCTGAAAGTGCACCAAACCTGCAGAATGTAAGTCTATTGCAAAGTGCAGGAAAGCCAAAGGTACACTGCGTTGCAACCGAGGTGCGGGGAAACCTCAACCCATCAGCCTTGGGCCTCTTTCACACAGTCAGCCCAACAGTCTGACCAATTGGACCCTCCATTCACCTCTAAGTAGTGGCAGACATAAACCGATTTGTGTTCTACCTCCAATATGATCCGTTAAAAAGTACCGTGGGCTGTGTCCGTGTCCGCTCTGCATATGCAGAGCAGACACGGACATACCATCCATCGCTCCGCTCATTGTGGCCCACAACCAGTTACCAAGTCGCTTAAATGGCCCTCGCTCTTCAAAAGGTTGGGCCCCTGTAATAGACAATAAAGAATATATATTTGCAAGTAATACATACTTGTTATTGTATAGTTATGCTCTA
>JAJQKJ010002715.1:0-40000 GCA_029574335.1 Rana kukunoris
TTCAGTAGAGCAGTGGACGCTGTCAGTAGAGCAGTGGACGGTGTCAGTAGAGCAGTGGACGGTGTCGGTAGGGCAGTGGACGGTGTCAGTAGGGCAGTGGACGGTGTCAGTATAGAGCTCAGTGGACGGTGTCAGTAGTAGCAGTGGGACGGTTGTCTGTAGAGCAGTTGGACGCTTGTCGGTAGAGCATGTGGACGCTGTCAGTGCGTGGGTAGGCAGGTGGACGGTGTCGGTTAGAGCAGTGGACGGTGTCGGTAGAGCAGTCGTGGACGGAGTCGGGTAGAGCAGTGGACGCTGTCGGTTTGTTAGAGCAGTGGACCGCTGTCGGTAGGCAGGTGGACGCTGTCTGGTAGAGCAGTGGACGCTGTCGGGTTAGAGCAGTGGACGCTGTCGGTAGAGCAGTGGACGCTGTCGGTAGGCAGTGGACGGTGTGTCGGATTAGAGCAGTGGACGGTGTCGGTAGAGCAGTGGACGCTGTCGGTAGAGGCAGTGGACGCTGTCGGTAGAGCAGTGGACGGTGTCGGTAGAGCAGTGGACGGTGTCGGTAGGGCAATGTGGAAGGGTGTCGGGTAGGGCAGTGGACGGTGTCGGTAGGCATTGCAGTGGACGCTGTCGGTTGGATGTAGTAAGGCAGTGGACGGGTGTCGGTAGAGCAGTGGACGGTGTCTGTAGGGCAGTGGACGCTGTCTGTAGGGCAGTGGACGCTGTCTGTAGGGCAATGTGGACGGGTGTCAGTAGAGCAGTGGACGGTGTCAGTAGAGCAGTGGACGGTGTCAGTAGAGCAGTGAACGGTGTCAGTAGAGCAGTGGACGGTGTCAGTAGAGCAGTGGACGGTGTCAGTAGAGCAGTGGACGGTGTCAGTAGAGCAGTGGACGGTGTCAGTAGGGCAGTGGATGGTGTCAGCAGCGTTTGTACCTCCATCCAAAAACCTGAATCAGCTCTATTGAACCCAACCCCATACAAACTGTTCACAAAGTGGCACTGTGCATTCTACAACCCTTTCGAGCACCTTTTTAATTACAAAAAAATGGCCAAAAAATTCAAAGCAATCCACAGGCACCCCACAAATAGAGAAGAAAATAACAGATTAAATATCAGACAGTGCCTGTGCCCCCCCAATAGAGACCTCCATTACAGTGAGACAAGAAAAACCTTACCTTCCAGGAGCCACTGCAAAGATGTGTGTTTGAACCTGTTAGGGGGGCAGGGTTTGTAATGCCACGCTTTATCCTGCAAAAGCATCACTGGTTGGTAGGATATCAGTCCAGTGGCCCACCATTCACTGTCTCTGGTTGCATCGTTGCCGGAAGCTGGGTGGGAAAGAGAGATTGTGCACAGACAGTGCAGTGTGACCCGGCTGCAGGACATTAGCCCTGCTGTAGAGGGGGAAGAAAAGAAGGATTTGCATGCTGTTTGGGGGTAGCTGATAGAAGGGGGGTAGCTGACAGAGGGGAAGTAGCTGACAGAGGAGGGGGTGGCTTATAGAGAGGGGCAGGTTGACAGAGGAAGGGGGGTTGCTGACAGGGGGTGCTGACAGAGAGGGGTGCTGACAGAGGGGGGCTTGCTGACAGAGGGGGGGGGCTTGCTGACAGAGATGGGGGCTGACAGGGGGGTGTTGCTGAGAGAGGGGGCCGACAGAGAGGGGGCTGACAGGTGGGGTTGTTGACAGGGGGGTTGCTGACAGAGAGGGGGGCTGATAGAGGGGGGTTGCTGACAGAGGGGGCCAACAAAGAGGGAGGCTGACAGGTGGGGTTGTTGACAGGGGGGTTGCTCACAGAGAGGAGGGCTGACAGACGGACGGGTGGAAGAGCGGATGAAACAGAGACCTCATCTCAGTCAGGAGAAACACTCAAACACAGCGCGCCAGGCAAGGGGGCAGGACTCCGGGTGGCCACAATCACACAGTCCAGCCCGCCTCCACAATCCACATGTGACCAATCACAGACCCAAGCACCGCACCCACATGACTCATTTAGCCAGTCACAGGGTGCCCGCTGCCCGGCTCTTAACAGTGTACACATTGATGGCGGCGGGCTCGGGAATCGATCGGTGCGCCATTCTAGATGTTGCAGCAGGGGCCACAGTTGAACTGTGTCCGGGTTTCAGACGGGTCAAAACCGGACAGGTGGCAACCCTAATTAGAACTTGAGTGGGGTTAAGGTATTCATGGGATGCCCAAGAAAATGGTTCTTGCATGGTTTGGGACAATTTCGATATTCTCCTTCTGCACAACACTTGCTGCAGACTATGGGCCAGATTCAGGTAGATTGGAGCATCTTTAATCTGGAGTAACGTTTCTCATTTACGTTACTCTGGCGAAATTTTAGGAGCAAGTGCTGTTATTCATGAAGCACTTGCTCCTAAAGTTGCGGCAGCGTATCGAAAATGAGCCGGCGGAATTCAAATTGGGCGGGTACGGGGCGTGTATTATTTAAACTAAGCGCGATCCCGCGGCGAACGTACTGCGCATGCGTCGACTGTCAATGCATCCCAGTGCGCATGCTCCAAATTCTGTCAGTGAACGTCAATGACGTCACATCCCCATTCATGAACGTTTTACGCAAGCGACGCAAATTTTTTTTTTTCGACGCGATGACGACGGCTTTACTTAACATAGGATACTCCACTAGGGGGCTGCTTTATCTTTACGCCGCGTATCGCTTACGGAAACGTCGGAAAGTCACTGCGTCGCGCCCCGAATACGATCATGAATTGCCGATTCCCGCTGATTAACATATTTTTTCGCCGTTAATCAGCGGGAACGCCCCTGGCGCCATTTTTAAATTAAAGTTGCGATGGCGAAATTCAATTGCGCCGATCGCATCGGAACTCCAAACCGGCGTTTCTTGTTTTCTGGTTACAGAAAACAGAAACGCCGGCTTAAAGTGACAGTTAGGCTGGAGTATCACTGATACTCCAGCCTAACTCTACCTGAATCTGGCCCTATCTCTCCTTCTCCCTCAGCACAATTCTTCAGTAGCTGCTAGCACATGATTTCAGCCAGACCATAGCAACAGCACCTTATTACAGGCAGGGACCGTGGGTCCTTATGATGTAGCAAAGAATGTTCTGGTGCTAGCTGCCCTCTTTGGTGAACTGCTGCTCACAGTCAGTCCTCTCCAGGCCCTGACGGCCCTCCTGATTGCAGCTGTCTGTCTCCACTGCCCATGACACCACAGTCTCTCCCGCTGGCTGTACATCCATCACAGACTGACACTCCCAGTCCGCTCCGGCATGCCTCACCTAGCTCTCCTGACTGTGCCTGCCACTCACCGAAACCTGGTGGATCCCTCCTGGAGACTTGGCGCAGAAGTGTTCCCCGCTGTCCTCTCCTGCTACTGTTCAGGACCCCCCTTTGGTTGTATGGGGTTCCTGTACAGCTCTGAGCCCCTTAGCTCAAGCCCCCCCCCCCCCCAGACTGTGGAGCTTCCTCCAAGGCCTAATACTCCATCTCCAGTTTTTCCACCCGAACAACTTCCCCCAGCTGGGCTGACTCTAGGTATTTTAGGAGGCCTGCCCTCTGCCAATCCAGCTTGCGGATTAGTCAGAGCCCCTTAGAACACCCCAGACAGCTCCATCCTTCTTTTCCACCTTCCTTATAGAAGCCTCTAGAAGCAGAAGGGAGGCCACCAACCTACTCTAGGCCACTGCCAGCCCACAGATCAAAACAAACAGGCCTGCCTTAATTTACCTGCTCTAACAAAATTTGTATTTCTAGCACCTACCTAAAGTATTGGGTGCTACAGTGGTTTAGCCTTTTCAAATCTATAGGAATGAGGAGGTGGAGAGTGTCCCACCACCCAGAGGTGATCACATTCTGGTATTTGAGAGAATTGTTCAGACCTTCAACCTGCTGATTTTATTATTTTATTGAGCAAAATAAACAGCATTCGTGGGGTAGGACATCCAGAACTGAAATAGCGAAGAGCCTGAAGTACACATAATTGACTTGTAGAACTACCCCCGAAGGAGCTGCTGTTTTTTTTGGGTGGCACGTTACCTCTGTATCTCCACCGTCTAGGGTACTTGATGAGAGCTATAATAAAGGGAATGTCCACACGACAGGGGTCTTTTCTGTGCTTTTATTACCCAACCGGGTAAAAAACGATAATAGTAGAAATGGGTGAAGAGATAGGAGAAAAGGAAATGGCAAATTCAGGTGTAACTGGATAGGGAAACAGTCCTGCTTCCAACGACAACTTTACTTTGCCACTCTAGCCAGAGTGGGTACAGTGCATCTGGACAGGCCTCTCTCACCAGCCTGGCAGCCAGAGTGTCACTCAAACTTAGGATTAAGTCTCTGCCACAGACCCTCCTAGAGGTTGGAGACAATTATGGTCCGGAATCCTCTTTCAGTAGATTCAGCACCCGGATCTCCTTCAGGTAGTTTTTGGTCAAATTAGCAACTGACAGGCGACCAACATCCAGCCTCTCAGAACCAAGGTTGTCCTCTGATGAATGGATAGGCCTCTCCTGGAACACCAGCCTCGTGCGTTGTATCCTCCAGACAGACTCCTCATCGGTTAGCTTCCTCAAATTGGACAGACAGCTCAGGACCCCGATTAGAAAAACACAAAAGCGGCGCCTTCTAAGCGTAGCAGTAGTAAAATTTAATTGATGTGTTCAAACAATAAAAAAGACCTACTCACAAAGCAGGTGAATGATCAGGCATGTGAACAATAACGATTTTCTTCCGCAGGTAGTGAGTGTCCATCTCGCTGGGTGTCGAATTGCTGGTTACTGCTGACGGCACGGGCGATGTACAACAAGATCCCCTGGAACCAAAAGACAGGGAACCTGTTTCCCAGTGTAGCAGCGCGGAGTGTTGTCACTTCCTATGCGCGGGCGGGATGCGCGCGTTCGGGACATTCGTGTCCCTTCCTCAGGCAATGAAGAGTCCATTTTACTATGGGGCAATATAACCACTCGTCGGCCAGCCCATGTTATTCCTATTGGATAATATATTGTGATGCAAACCTGTTCTAGACGCCCACCATTTGAGGTCAGGCGAACAATGTATACTAGATGTAAGCAAAATTTAACAATAGAAAAACTATATATGTAAACAAAAAACTGAGGTATACAGTATATATATGGACACAGTGTCCATAATATATACAGGTTAACAAAAATAAGAATACATATGATTAAGCAATAGAACTCAACCTAATGTCCACACGGAGCCTCCTGGGGGCGTGTCTATCAAACATATATATATATAGGAGAACAACAATACCAGACCAAATGCGGAGTACACTAGAAAAATACTAGTATGTCTGCGTTTCTGGGGGGGGGGGGGGGGGGTTATAAAAGATTATATACGTAAAAAAAAAAAAAAAATTTTTTTTTTTAATATATAATTTTTTTTTTTTTAAGTTAAAATAGAATAGAAATATATTAATATTTAGAGGGGAAGGGTATTTAAAACTGTACTAATATGAACTATTCATAATCTAATATCTTCACTTATGAATTCTTATCTGTAGATAAAAATTATACGTATACATATACATCGGTGTATATATTAAGGCAGTTTTCGTTATAAGAGATAGCAAACCAAGGTAAGAATTATAATTTCCATCAATATTATAATAAAATGTTGATTTCTATCCCCTCATTGAGGCCGCTGGGCGAGAGGCTATCTAAAATAAATATCCAATAATTCTCCCTCTCGCACAAGCGTTTGTAGCGTTCTGCTGTAGGGAGAGATTTAGGGATGGCCTCTAGAACCCATACACGGAGTCCTTCTGTGGACTGGTCATGGTGTTCCATAAAGTGGCGAGCAACACTGTACTTGCCTAGGCCTTGTTCTATGGTGTTTCTGTGCTCGCCGAACCTTTTGCGGAGGGCACGAATAGTGCGTCCTACGTAAAGAAGTCCACAGGGGCAAGAGAGGCAATATACAACATAGTCAGATCCACAGTTGAAAAAATCAGGTATTATATATTGCTTGCCTTTATGGGTAAAATCTTTCTGTCTATGTGTAACAAACTTACATGTGAGGCACCTTGGTTTTTTACACTGGTACATCCCTTTTATTTGAAAAAACTTTAGAGAGGCACTAGGTTGGGGCCTGTTAGTTTTGGTATTACTAGGTGCTATCAGGTTTTTGATGTTCTTAGCTCGTCTGTAATTAACCAGAGGACGGTCGGTAATGGTGGATTTTAAGTGGGGATCCTCCCTGAGGATGGGCCAATGTTTACGCAATATCTGCTCCATCTTGCGAAACTGATTATGGTATTGAGTAATGAACCTAGTGGGCTGGGGGAAGTTGGATTTTTCAACAGAAACCTTATCTATATCGGTATAGAGATATTTTTGAAAAGCGTCCTCAACTAGTTGTTTGGGATAACCCTTTTCTACAAACTTATTTTTCAAGAGGTGTCCATGTTTAATATAATCGTCGGGGCGCGTACAGTTATGCTTGAGACGGCAGAACTGGCTCCTGGGGATGTTATTCACCCAACTAGGGTGATGGCAACTATTGTAGTGTATGTAAGAGTTTCCAGCGGTTGGTTTAATGTAGTTTTGGGAATGGATGGTGTTGTCGTCGTGGGATAATTCTAGGTCCAAAAAGACTAGAGTGTGTTCGTCAGTCACATGTGTAAAAGATAGACCCATGTTGTTACAGTTGCAATGCTCCACAAACAATGGGATGGAACTTGCAGGGCCATCCCAGATGATGATAATATCATCTATATATCTTCCGAAGAAGATAAGATGTTCGGCAAATGGATTGTTGGACCAGATGTTATATTTCTCCCAATAACCCATGGTGAGGTTGGCATAACTGGGGGCAAAATTGGCCCCCATAGCTGTCCCATTTATTTGTATGTAGTGGTCTCCATCAGCCTCAAAATAATTATGGGTAAGGCAAAACGCCAAAAGGTCTAAAAGAAAATGTGCTTGGCGGCCATTTAGCAGGGGGTCGTCATTTAGATAGTATTGTGTTGCCAATAAACCCACACTATGTGGTATGGAGGTATACAAAGATACAACATCGAGTGAGAGCCAGCAGTATGAGTCTTCCCAATGGTATTTTGAAAGGGTGTCAAGGAGTTGGATCCCGTCTTTGATATAGGACGGGAGGGTGGCTACTAGGGGTTGGAGGAAATGATCAATATATATAGAAAAGTAGCTGGTGACACTTTCCATGGCGGCTACTATAGGTCTACCGGGTGGATTTTCCAAATTCTTATGAACCTTAGGAAGATGGTAGAAATAAGGTTTTTTATAGAAGTCATGGACAAGGAATGCTACCTCCGTTTTTGTGACCAGACCTTCTCCCTTAGCCTTCAATATTAGTTCACTTGCCTCCTTTGAAAACTCTGGGAGGGGATCCTTTTTTAATCTCCGATAGGTGTTGTCGTCTGAAAGGAGCCGTTGGTTTTCTTTATTATAATCTATTGTGTTCTGTACGACTATACCTCCTCCCTTATCGGCCATTCTGATAGTTAGTTCTTTGTTGTTGGTTAATTGCTTAAGGGCTACCATTTCTGCTGGGGACAAGTTGGAGGAAAAGTTCTGTGATGGTGACTGTTCACACATCCGTTGAATTTCCTTATGGACCACCTGATAGAAGGTTTGGATAAATGGCCCTTTTGAGTAGGTGGGATAAAAGATGGATTTGGGCCGAAATCTAGTCGGTTGTATAGGGGGAGAGGAGGAGAGATGTTGAGTGAGAAGTTCTATATATTCATCACAGTCCTCAGTGTACAATAACTCGAGGTGGTCTAGTGCCATCTTCTCCGGGGCACTACAGTCGTGAAAGTGATCGGTAGGTGTATGTATGTCTGTCGTATCGTCAGGTGGAATAGAGTCAGTAACAGAACTGTTGTTCAAGGCCTTGATATTAAAGAACCTTTTAACAGTGATGTTCCTGATAAATCTATTGAGATCCAGGAACAGTGTAAAGGGGTTTGGTTGTGCTGTAGGTGCAAAGGTTAGTCCTCTGGCCAGAAGGGTTTGTTCTGCTGTAGATAATTCTCTGGTGGAGAGGTTGAAAATTTTCACGGTTTGTGAAACTTCCCTTTTTTCCTTTCCTGGTCTTCGTCGTCCCCCTCTCCTGCCTCTATGGACAACTTTCTTTTTGGGCAGGACAGGGGGGCGACCACCAAAAAAGGCGAAGCCAGTTCTAAAGGAAGTGAATCGGAGGTATTTGTATTGGCAATTTCAACTGTTTGATTAGATTTTCCAATCTGGTTGCCCCGATTAGATTGGGGTCACTGGGTCCGCACAGCAGATCAATTGCTCCGGGCCAATGTGGTCCCGGACCCAGGAACACTGCGACACACACACACCCTGGCCAGTAGGGCCATTTGCGGGGGGTGTCGTGGAATGGCTACCCCAATGGTGGGCACCACACTAGGAAGAACCCAGAGAAAATGCCGTATGCCCCCTAAATACCCCTCCCCAGCATGGTCAGCGAGGTGGCCCACCCTCCTGATAGGCTGCTGAGGAGTGATACTCAAACACACTTGACCCCACTGCTGCCACCTGCCGTCCAGGGGTGATGGGAGTCCTCGGACAAAAGGATAGCACACTCAAGAGCAGAGAAATAATTAGACTAATTCAGAGCCAACTATTTGTCTGAACTTTCCTATAAAAATTTCCAGTAGCACCGGCTCTGAAAACAGCCAGGCGCTACAGACCACTAGTTCTAAACTTTCCCCACTCGACTTTTGTTCTCTGACGATAACATACCAATGTATGTGCTAGACCCACCTTCTTCAGAGACACCCAGGAATGAGGAAGGGTGCAGCATTCTGAGCTGAAAAAAACTTTCACTTTCATTTCTGCATATTTGTCACAATGGCGTCTGTAGATGTGAGAGAGGAGATGTGCTGCTCCATCTGTCTGAGTATTTATAAGGATCCCGTAATTCTGCAATGTGGACACAACTTCTGCAAGGTCTGTATTACCTGTGTGCTGGAGAAGCAGGAGGGGTCCGGAGTCTATTCCTGTCCGGAGTGCAGAGAAGATTTTCCGGAAAGGCCCGCACTGCTGAGGAATAGAACTCTCCGCAACATAGCCGAGTGTTTGTTCCCTGCTGGGCCAGCTGCGGAGGAGAGCGGGGTCCTCTGTACTTATTGTGACTCTTCTGTCCCTGCAGTAAAGACCTGTCTGCTGTGTGAGGCTTCTCTATGCAACAAACACCTAAAAAAACACCAAAATTCTTCAGAACACGTCTTGGTGGATCCCACCATGTCCCTGGAGAGCAGGAAATGTCCCACTCACAAGGAGGTCCTCAAGTATTTCTGCACTAAGGACTCCACCTGTATCTGTATGACCTGCAGGCTCGATGGAGACCACCAAGGACATCAAGTGGAGTCTCTGGACGAGGCCTCTGAGAGGGAGAAGCAGAACCTGAGAAAGTTTCATCAGAATGTGACTTCTACCAGAGCAGAAACTGAGAAAATGGTCCAGAGATTGCAAACGGACATGAAACGTATACAAGATAAAGCAGCGGGTAAAACAGAAAGAGTCATCGCCATCTTTACTGACCTTTAGGACCCAACTGGATGCCCTGGAAAAAAAAGTCCTTGCCAAGATCTCCACACAAGAAAAGCAGGTGACCTGTTCCATCTCAGATCTGATCCGGCAAATGGGAATAAAGATGGACGAGTTGCTTGGGAAGATGCGTCACATTGAGGAGCTGTGCGACTTGAACGATTCTCTGACTGTCTTACAGGAATCAAAGAATTTTTTTTATTTTGATGTTGGAAAGAAAGACCATGAAAGTAGAGATGCGTATTTAAAAATATCCCGTGCTGCAAATCTGGATGAGACTGTGATGGTGGAGACCCTACATGCTAAATTCTCTGATCTTATAACCTCCGCGGAGAAAGAGATTTACACACCATGCAGTTCCTACAAACTTGATGGAAACACGGCAGCTAAAAGTCTTCGTCTTTCCCAGAACGGAAAAGAGGCATTCTGGATACAACCAGCACCAGGCTCATCACATGAGGACTCACCAGGAAGATTCCGGGACTGTTCCCAAGTTTTAGGCACCCCGTCTTTTTCTTCAGGACAAAACTTCTGGGAGATGCAGATGAGTGAGTGTGGAGAGTGGAGGTTGGGGGTGTCCTATGGGTCTATTGATAGGAGAGGAGTGTCCTCATATTTGGGGTGTAATGACAAGTCCTGGTGTTTCTCGAAGTCCTCCAACAATCGGTATTCAGTTATACATAACAAGAAAGAAATTATAATATCTCACAATATTTCCAGCAGTAGATTCCGGGTCTATCTGGACTATGAGGCGGGACAAGTATCCTTCTATGAATTGTGTAACCCCATCAAACATCTCCACACCTTCACTGCCACCTTCACCGAGCCCCTTTATGCTGCTTTATATGTGTTTGGATCCAATGCCTCTGTAAAGATCACTACTTAGGTTTAGAAGTTCTCCTGTTATGAGGGGAGGAGCCTTATCCCATGGGAGCCAATCAGGATTTTTTTTTTAGAATTGTGAATTTTACAGTATCCATGTGTTATGTGCAACGTCTACTTGTCCTTTTTAAAAATTCCCTATTTTCACCTTAGCCAATTTAGGGCGGGTTCACACCATTGCGAATTGGATGCGGGAGCCTTACATTTAATGAACTGGCAGCAGATATAAAAATCAGAGGCATGTGCTCTTACTTTCACAGGTCCAAGGTTATCAGCGGTGTACCTCAAGGTTCAGTCCCTTACTTTTCAATATATTTATAAATGATATTGGGTCTGAGATCCAAAGTAACATTTCTGTATTTGCAGATGACACCAAGCTATGCAGTGGAATAACGTCCTTGCAGGATGTCTCCAATTTATAGCCGACCTCAATGCTCTGTCTAATTGGGCGACTATCTGGCAGATGAGGTTTAATGTTGATAAATGTAAAGTTATGCACTTGGGGGCTAAGAATATGCATCATACATGCTAGGGGGAGTACAACTGGGGGGATCTGTAGTGGAGAAGGATCTGGGGGATCCGTAGTGGAGAAGGATCTGGGGGGATCCGTAGTGGAGAAGGATCTGGGGGGATGCGTAGTGGTGAAGGATCTTGGGGGATCCGTAGTGGTGAAGGATCTGGGGGGATCCGTAGTGGTGAAGGATCTGGGGGGATCCGTAGTGGAGAAGGATCTGGGGGGATCCGTAGTGGAGAAGGATCTGGGGGGATCCGTAGTGGAGAAGGATCTTGGGGGATCTGTAGTGGAGAAGGATCTGGGGGGGATCCGTAGTGGAGAAGGATCTGGGGGGAGTCCATGGTGGAGAAGGATCTGGGGGATCCGTGGTGGTGAAAGATCTGGGGGGATCCGTAGTGGAGAAGGATCTTGGGGGATCTGTAGTGGAGAAGGATCTGGGGGGGATCCGTAGTGGAGAAGGATCTGGGGGGAGTCCATGGTGGAGAAGGATCTGGGGGATCCGTGGTGGTGAAGGATCTGGGGGGATCCGTAGTGGAGAAGGATCTGGGGGGATCCATAGTGGAGAAGGATCTGGGGGGATCTGTAGTGGAGAAGGATCTGGGGAGATCTGTAGTGGAAAAGGATCTGGGGGTTTTAGTTGATCATAAGCTCAATAATAACATGCAATGCCAAGCTGCGGTTTCCAGCGAGGAAAGTCCTTTCTTGTATTAAGAGAGGTATGGACTCCAGAGATAGAGATATAATTTTGCCCCTCCCCCCCCCCTGTACAAATCATTAGTAAGACCTCATCTGGAATATGCAGTCCAGTTTTGGGCACCAGTTCTCAAAAAGGATATCGGAGAACTGGAGAAAGTGCAGAGAAGGGCAACCAAACTGATAAGAGGCATGGAGGAGCTCAGCTATGAGGAAATATTAGAGGAACTGAATTTATTCACTCCTGAGAAGAGGAGAATAAGGGGGGATATGATCAACATGTACAAATATATAAGAGGTCCATATAGTGAACTTGGTGTTGAGTTATTCACTTTGAGGTCAACACTGAGGACAAGGGGGCACTCTTTACGTCTGGAGGAAAAGAGATTTCACCTCCAAATACGGAAAGGTTTCTTCACAGTAAGAGCTGTGAAAATGTGGAACAGACTCCCCCCAGAGGTGGTTCTGGCCAGATCAGTAGATTGCTATAAGAGAGGCCTGGATTCTTTCCTAAATGCACAGAATATAACTGAGTACTAAGTTTTGTAGGTAATGTTGATCCGGGGAAATCCGATTGCCTCTCGGGGGATCAGGAAGAAAAATGTTTCCCCTGCTGTAGCAAATTGGATCTCATGCTCTGCTGTTTTTTTTTGCCTTCCTCTAGATCAACTGTGGGTATGGAGTTGGGTGTATGGGATGTACTGTGTTTTATTTTGTTTGTTTATTTTTTTATGGTTGAACTGGATGGACTTGTGTCTTTTTTTTAACCTGACTAACTACGTAACAGTCCTTGCGAAGCTCCACAAGTGCCCTGAAACCCAGAAAATCCATTATACAAACACGACCCTTCGCTTTTTGAGGCATATTAAGTACAAAATGTCGTCTTATACGCCGGAAAATATGGTAATCTATACTAAAATATCTCATTATTATGTTATCTATATAAGTCTCGTATCAAAAAGTTTTAACAAGACATGTGCACTGCCGAAAAATGTGTTCGTTTTAGTTTCATTTGTTTTTTGGGTCATTCGTTATGATCGACATTAAAAAAAAAAACAGAATACTAACTAATAATAAATGACTATTAAATTATAGGTATTGGAATTTTCTTTCAAATTTGGCTGTTAGTGAACATTACGTTATATGAATTTTTCCAAAGTTACGTATTATCCGAAATGAGGAATGCAGCATCTAAAATCTAAAAATAATAAAAAGTAATTTGTTACGTTTCATTTGTTTAGATGCGGCGGCATTCGTTATTTCGGACAATTCAAAACTTCGAATAAATTTGTATTTGTCACATTCACTAACAGCCAAATTTGAAAGAGAATTCCAACACCTATAATTTAATAGTTTAGTAATAGTCAAGTTATTATTAGTTGGTTATTTCAGATTTTCGTAATGAATTTATGCGAAGTAATGAATAATCGCAAATAATGAATGCTGCATCTAAACGAATGGAACAAAAAAGTTTATATTATTATTTTGTTACGTTCCATTCGTTTAAATGCAGCATTATTTGCGATTATTCATTACTTCGCATAAATTCATATTGGTTACATTCACTAACAGCCAAATTTGAAAGCGAATTCCAATACCTATCATTTAATAGTTATTATTAGTTATTATTTTGGATTTTCAGGTTTTCGAAATTTCAGTTTTTTTGTTCTTATTTTTTTTTTTTTGTATTTTCGTTATTTTCATACTTATTTTCATATGTAACAAATTTTTCAGAAAATGTAAAAATCTTAACCACTTCCTTACTGGGCACTTATACCCCTTCCTGACCAGGTGACATTTCAGCTTCTGGCACTGCGTCGCTTTAACTGACAATTGCGCGGTCGTGCGACGTGGCTCCCAAACAAAATTGGCGTCCTTTTTTCCCCACATATAGAGCTTTCTTTTGGTGGTATTTGATCACCTCTGCGGTTTTTATTTTTTGCATTATAAACAAAAAAAGAGCGACAATTTTGAAAAAAAGTCAATATTTTTTACTTGTTACTATAATAAATAGCCATTTTTTTTCAGTTTAGGCCGATACGTATTTTTCTACATATTTTTGGTAAAAAAAAAAATCGCAATAAGCGACTGGTTTGCGCAAAAGTTATAGCGCATACAAAATAGGGGACAGAATTATTATATATTTTTATAATTATTTTTTTTACTAGTAATGGCGGTGATCTGCGATTTTTTATTGGGACTGCGACGTTATAGTGGACACATCGGACACTTTTGGCGCCATTCACATTTATACTGCGTTCAGTGCTATAAAAATGCACCGATTACTGTATAAATGTGACTGGCAGGGAAGGGGTTAACACAAGGGGGTGAGGAAGGGGTTAAATATGTATCCTGGGTGTGTTCTAACTGTGTGGGGGGAGGTGACCGATGCTGTGTCCCTATGTACAAGAGACACAGATCGGTCTCCTCTCTCCCTGACAGGACACGGATCTCTGTGTTTACATACAGAGATCCATGTCTTGTCCCTGTAACCGCCGATTGCGAGTGCCTGGTGGACATCGCGGCTGCCAGGCACGCGCATCGGTATCTCAGGAATGCAGCGGGCACGGGCGCGCCCTCTAGTGGCCATTAACAGCACAAGACGCCTATTTGCGTCCTGTCAGAGATTCAGGACTGCCCGACGGCCGCATATATTCGTACGGCCGCCGGGAAGTGGTTAAATGGGTTTTCTGTAATTCGAATATTTCTGAATTAAATTAATTTGTTGAATTTTTTTTTGTCATGAATATTTACCATTGTTATTATATTGGGTAACAATCTCTCAGGATGCTCAAAGATGATCTCGGAAAAAAAAAAAATATATATATATATATATATATTATATATACACACACACAGTATATATCATTTTTTTTTCTTCATAGAATATTTAAATTATGATATACACTATCTTGTAATTTGTTGAATTTTTAGTAAAAAAAACAAATTAGTAGCGAAACGAATTGCACGTGTCTAGTTTGGACACATGGATAAAGCTGTTTATTTTCCGTCATGTGACGGTTATATTTAAATCTATTGTCTGTAGGCTGAAAACAACTTTCACTTTACAAAAAAAAAAATCCTTATCCTGCTGTTAAAAAAAAAAAAATAAATACATCATTTAACTATTTGTTTTTCTTTCGAACCAAAAACAAATATTTTGTACTATTCTGTTTTTATGTTTGTTTTCTTAATTACAAGTGAATTTGCAAACCCTGGTGTACTGTATGTTATCATTCTCTATATATTACTTTTACACTATTTGTTACCATGACAAAACAATAAAAAATTATTATTTACCAAAAAAAGAAGGAAGCCTGTATTACCTGTTTGGACCAGGAGGTGGTGGTAAAGGTCTACAGCTAGGTGTAAACATGTGTGCGCTCTTTCTGCTCCAATACAGTGTTTTGTTGGGGATGAGAAGTTATGGCAATTTCTGCGGGTGGGGGGGGGGGGGGGGGGAGAGAAAACAAAACGCGCCTGTAACGGAATGCACTGTGACAGACTGAGCTACTCCTATGTCTAGGGTCACCTTATGTCCACTAGGGCCATAGGGTGACAAAAAATCATAATTCATACATTTTGGAAACTAGAGAACGGAGCGCAGTCTCGTTTATTCTGGGAAATGGAATGGATCATGTCTGCCTGGTTGTTGGTGTGTCGGATAAGCTTGTCGTGGATGGATGGAAGGTCATAAGCGGTGGTAACCGTTACAGCGTCTCTGAAAATTTTAATGTATGGTAATACCCTGTACACCGATTGGAATTTCCGACAAGAAAAGTCAGATGTGAGCTTTTGAATGGAAATTCCGACTGTGTGTATGCTAGAGGTTGACCGATATATCGGCCAATATTTGGCCTTTTTGGAGAAATTAGGCCGCGGCCTTTCCTGATGCTGTGACCATGGTGGCAATCTGCGGACTCTGAAGCTAGGCCGAAGCCGCAGCCTTTCCTGATGCTGTGACCGCGGTGGCAATCCAGCCATCTTTGTACACCCAGCGCGGCGGCCCTCCTCTCTGTTTACACCCACAGAGGAGGGGCCCACGCTCGTGGGACACACACCGCTCTCTGGGTGTCTGTACTATGGGGGCGGGGGGTCTATACTGGAGGGAGAGAGGGTCTGACCATTTTTTTTGCACCAGTGCCACCATCCAGTGCAAATTAGTGCCACCTTCCATCCAGTGCCATCTGCCAGTGCCAATACAAATGCCACCATCCAGTTCCAATTGGTGCCACCTTCCATCCAATGCCAACTAAAGCCATCAGTGCCATCTTTCAGTGCCATCCAATGCAACCTTCCAGTGCCTTCTGCTAGTGGCATCTTCCAGTGCCAATTAGTGCCATGAGCCAGTGCCACCCAAAAAAATCGCCTAAAATATCATCCGCAAAAAACGGTATCATGCATCGTCCGCCCCGGTTTCTAAATATCAGCATCGGCTAGAGCTGCACGATTAATCGCGGAGAGAATCGCAATTTCGATTCTCCCCGCCCACGATCTCCCGCGGGATGACCCGCGATTCTTCATTTTTACAGCTGGTTCCACACAGGGTTGCGTAGGGCCCCCGAGTCATTATTCAGGGCCCCCGATTATTTTCGCCGCCACTAGAGGTCCAGCGGCCGGGCGGAGACAATGTCTCCGACGGCCGCCATTTTATTGTAGACCAAGCAATAGTGATTGATCAGTGCAGAGTGGACAGGACGGGAGGAGCCGGCCGGGTGGCTTCTAATAGGAATTGAGCTGCAGCACCGCCCACCTCCCGCCCCACTGATGTCTGTCTGTGAGTGAAATGACGTGGGAAGGGGCGGGGGGTGGGCGGTGCTGCAGTTCCTATTCTATTCCTATTAGCAGCCACCCATGCTGCTGGGCAATCATACGCCTGATGATTTAAAGGGGGCCCTGCTGAAAACGCCTGATGTAAGGGGGGGCCCTGCTGGAAACACCTGATGTAAGGGGGGGCCCCGCTGGAAACACCTGATGTAGGGGGGCCCCCGCTGAGGACACCTGATGTAAGGAGGGACCCCGCTGGGGACACCTGATGTAAGGAGGGGACCCCGCTGGGGACACCTGATGTAAGGAGGGACCCCGCTGAGGACACCTGATGTAAGGACGGACCCCGCTGAGGACACCTGATGTAAGGAGGGACCCCGCTGAGGACACCTGATGTAAGGACGGACCCCGCTGAGGACACCTGATGTAAGGAGGGACTCCTCAATGTGGCACAGAAGGTATCACAGCTGTACATTCTTCTACGGGTTCACTATACCCCGGTAAAACTTTTCAAAATGGGTAGGGTCCCAGACCAGATGTGTAACAGGTGCAGGGTGATGTCTGGGGATTTGATTCACCTGCTATGGCGCTGTCCCAGGCTCCATAGGTTCTGGAAGGGAGTTCTGGACACGCTCAATTTAGTGTTTCAGACTTCCGTTCCCCTAGAGCCAGTCCATTGCCTACTTGGTGTACTGGAGGGAGTGGTAACGGAGGAGTTGACGCGAATAGCTTTTAACAGGGCTCTATTCCAGGCCAGGAGGGCCATTCTCCTGAAGTGGAAGCTGGAGACACCCCCCACACTTAAATTCTGGATACAACACATGGGCAGGATGCTTATCATGGAAAAATACATATACCAGCATAGGGGTACTGCGGACAAATTTGATAAGTTATGGGATGCGTGGCTTGCCACGCCAGGCTTGAGCCCTATGGAACTGGTACAGACGAGGTTGCTGGGTGGTACTTAGTCTTGCACAGTATTTGGGGGGGGGAAGGTCGTAGGGGTACACTAACGGGTGCAGCTACCAAATGTTTGAATGTTGATGGAGAAGTTTCTGTGTATAGTAATGTATATGCTACGCATGACATGTCACACTGTAACGTATTCTCCATGTTTGTTTTGTGAGCAATAAAAACCTTTCTGATTTAAAAAAAAAAAAAAAAAGGAGGGACTCCTCTGAGGACACCTGATGTAAGGGTGGACCCCGCTGAGGACACCTGATGTAAGGAGGGACTCCTCTGAGGACACCTGATGTAAGGGGGGCCCCACTGAGGACACCTGATGTAAGGAGGGACTCCGGGTTTCCACTGATTCTGCATTATGGTGAGTTATTATTTAATTCTATATTACAATGCAATAATAGAAATAATGCGCTGCAATCACCCTGACACCATAACAACCATGGTCCGAGATGATTGAAGCGCCATCTGCTAATTTGTTAAACTTTCTGGAATACAGCTCGGGGGGGGGGGGGGGGGTGTTCTGGCATTCATGTTTTTGAGAATCGTGAGAGAATCGTGATCTTTAGTCTAAGCAAAAGAATCGTGATTCTCATTTTGACCAGAATTGTGCAGCCCTAGCATCGGCCAGAGAAAAACCCCATATCGGTCGACCTCTAGTGTATGCTCCATCGGACTTTTGCCGTCCGGAATTTCCGCCAACAAAATTCACAAATCCGATGGTAAAATTTTCGATTGTCTGTAGCAATTCCAACGTGCAAAATTCCGACGCATGCTTGAAAACAATTTGACGCATGCTCAGAAGCATTGAACTTCATTTTCTTGGATCGTCGTAGTGTTGAACGTCACCGCGTTCTTGACTGTGGAAAGTTCAGAGAACTTTTGTGTGACCGCGTGTATATTTCTGATATGGAAACATTAGAAAGGGGAAAAGAACAAAACAATTCCTGAAATAAGAATAGGAAGACCCTTCGAGGGTCGGGGGATCTTCCAGGTGAGGTTTCCACCTCATCCCTTTAAATCCGAACACATATGAATTACACGGGTTCTGGGGCCGATTAAGGTGGTGATTAAACTCACTTGGTGCCTCATCTGCGTTAAATCCTCCTCAGAACCCGTGTAATTCATATGTATTATTTAAAGGGATGAGGCAACCCTAGATGCACCGTTATCTGCAGTCCTATCAAGGACGGTCTTCAATTCCGGCCCAAACATCGGGTCACCTGAAAAGGGAATTCCGCACAGCTTCACCTTAGAAGCAGAGTCCCCTCACCAGGTCTTTAGCCAGAGGGTCCTCCTGGCTGAGTTAACTAGCGCTAAGGATCTGGCCGACATCCTGATGGATTTCGCTGAGGCATCTGCCATATATTTGGCCGTTTTCAGCAGGGTAGGGAAGGACTCCAGCAAATCTTTCCTGGAAGTAGCTGCCACCACATGGCCTTTAAGTTGACCTAACCAACACGGTTTCTAGAAACAACTATAACAACCATTGCGGGTTTAAGATCAGCTAGGGATGAGTCTCAGGATCTCTTTAATAGCCCATTTGGTCTTTTGTCCATAGCGTCCTTAGTTTTATGGTGGCAGCTTGGCTCAACTGGGCGAGAGCACATAGCTATACGTCACCTCGCCCAGCAGCCAATAGGGGCGGCGCGGTCCCCAGCGGGAGTGATCACCGCCGGGCACCTGCGATTGCTCGTTACAGAGCGAGGACCCCCGGTCCTGTCAGGGGAGAAATGTATGTATGAACAGCGATCAGTCATTTCCCCTAGTGAGGCCACCCCCCCTACAGTTAGAACACACCCAGGGAACATACTTAACCCCTTCCCCGCCCCCTAGTGTTAACCCCTTCCCTATTAATCAATGCATTTTTATAGCACTGATCGTCCAATGGTTCCAAAAAGGTGTCAAAAGTGTCCGCCGTAATGTCGCAGTACCAAAAAAAAAAAAATCAAATCGCCGCCATTACTAGAAAAAAAAAAAAGCCATAAAACTATTTTGTAGACGCTATAACTTTTGCACAAAACAATCAAACACTTAATGCGATTGGGGGGCGCCCCCCCCCCCCCCCCCGCAAAATATGAAGAATACGTATCGGCCTAAACTGAGGGGAAAAAAAATGGTTTTATATATTTTTGGGGATATTTATTATGGTAAAAAATAATTTTTAAAATTGTCGCTCTATTTTTTTGTTTTGTTTTATTTGTGGGGAAAAAAAAAAAGGACGGAAATTTTGTTTGGGAGCCACGTCGCACGACCACGCAATTGTCAGTTAAAGCAACGCAGTGCCGAATCGCAAAAAGTGCTCTGGTCTTTGACCAGCAATATGGTCCGGGGCTGAAGTGGTTAAGGATACCCATATCCTGAAACGCTAGATGAGTCCTTCCAGAATCCAGACACTTGTGAAAAGGCGGCATCTATTTTTGTTTTTTTTATTCCAAACGAATGTTTCTTCTTCCTCGGGCGTTTTCCGATTAGCAAACAATTTGGGGTGTTGGCAGCAAATTCGAAAGCCACGGAACACCATTGAAAAGTCTGAGAGAAATCAAATGTGCCACTTTTAAAGGCCAATATGCAAGTTGTCATAAGAAGTGTTTGGGGACCCGGGTCCTGCCCCAGGGGACATGTATCAATGCAAAAAAAAAGTTTTAAAATCACTTCAGGAGCAGCGATTTTAATGCTTAACCACTTAAGCCCCGGACCAATATGCTGCTAAATGCCCAGAGGCGTTTTTGCGATTCGGCGCTGCGTCGCTTTAACAGACAATTGCGCAGTCGTGCGACGTGGCTCCCAGACAAAATTTGCGTCATTTTCTTCCCACAAATAGAGCTTTCTTTTGATGGTATTTGATCGTCTCTGCGATTTTTATTTTTTGCGCTATAAACAAAATTAGAGTGACATTTAAAAATAAAAATATAAAAATAAAAGATTTTTTTTTTTTACTCTTTGTTATAAGAAAAAATTTGAATAAACTAAATTTTAGTCAAACATTTGGGCCAACATTTATTCAGCCACATGTCTTTAGTAAAAAAAAATAAAAAATAATTTGCAATAAAAAATAAATAAAAATAGCTACCTAGCAGCGACACTAATACAGCGATCAGAAAAATGATCGCTTAGTGACGCTGGTAATAGGGGGTGAAAGGGTTAACTAGGGCGGTAAACAAGGGGTTAAAACTTTATTGGGGGGGGGTACGGTGCTACCCTGGAACACTAAATGCAGTGATCAGTAAATAAATGATCACTGCAATCAGTGACAGTGTGACGGGGGGGTGATTGGAAGCGGTTATTGTGCCTATGTGTGTGGTATCAGTGTAGTGTTGGTGCGACTTACTTGTGATGTCTTCTCTCCTCTCGGCAGAATGAAAATAACACCGAGAGGAGAGGTGACATCAGTTCCTCTGACAGTGTTTACATTACACAGGCAGAGGAAGCGACATGGCGGGGGCTCTGCTGATTTGCTGGGAGCGATCACGAGGGGGCGGACAGAAACCAACAGCCGCCCCCTCGTCCCGGATCGCTCCAGGAGGTAAGCCGCCCACAGCGGAGGGGGTCCCGATCGGACCCCCGACCCGCTAGAAGGCAGGGACGTACATGTACGCCCATCTGCCTGTACGTGCCATTCTGTGGACGTATATAGTCGTGCGGCGGGTGTTAAGTGGTTAAAGTGAAATATTTATTTGAATTTCATACTGGGGGAGGAGTCTATAGTATGCCTGTAAAGTGGTGGATCTCTCTCTCTCTCTCTCCCCCCATGTTCAGTCCCTGTGCGATCCCTTTTATCGAGCTCAGGCCCATCCCATCCCCCAAATTGACCAATCTTTAATGACCGCAAGCTTGTACAGTACCTGGCCATGCCCCCAACAGTCAAGGCTCTCTTTCCCTAGGGGCTCAAGAGGCCTTCAGCATCTTCCTCCTCAATACTTTCCTCACTGGCATCATCATCATCTTCCTCCTCAATACTTTCCTCACTGGCATCATCATCATCTTCCTCCTCAATACTTTCCTCACTGGCATCATCATCATCATCTTCCTCCTCAATACTTTCCTCACTGGCATCATCATCATCATCTTCCTCCTCAATACTTTCCTCACTGGCATCATCATCATCATCTTCCTCCTCAATACTTTCCTCACTGGCATCATCATCATCTTCCTCCTCAATACTTTCCTCACTGGCATCATCATCATCATCATCTTCCTCCTCAATACTTTCCTCACTGGCATCATCATCATCATCTTCCTCCTCAATACTTTCCTCACTGGCATCATCATCATCATCTTCCTCCTCAATACTTTCCTCACTGGCATCATCATCATCATCATCTTCCTCCTCAATACTTTCCTCACTGGCATCATCATCATCATCTTCCTCCTCAATACTTTCCTCACTGGCATCATCATCATCATCTTCCTCCTCAATACTTTCCTCACTGGCATCATCATCATCATCTTCCTCCTCAATACTTTCCTCACTGGCATCATCATCATCATCTTCCTCCTCAATACTTTCCTCACTGGCATCATCATCTTCCTCCTCAATACTTTCCTCACTGGCATCATCATCATCATCTTCCTCCTCAATACTTTCCTCACTGGCATCATCATCATCTTCCTCCTCAATACTTTCCTCACTGGCATCATCATCTTCCTCCTCAATACTTTCCTCACTGGCATCATCATCTTCCTCCTCAATACTTTCCTCACTGGCATCATCATCATCTTCCTCCTCAATACTTTCCTCACTGGCATCATCTTCCTCCTCAATACTTCCCTCACTGGCATCATCATCTTCCTCCTCAATACTTTCCTCACTGGCATCATCATCATCTTCCTCCTCAATACTTTCCTCACCGGCATCATCATCATCTTCCTCCTCAATACTTTCCTCACCGGCATTAACAATGTTTTCTTCCATGTCTGTTGCTTCCTCTTTAGCAATGTCAAGAATAGATTCCCTGGAAGCATTAGATCCGAGTCTCAGAGGTTCTGGTGGGAAAGATCGGTATGCCAGGAAAAATGAAATAACTTGGGTATTGAAACACCTAGCCATTTGTCTGAAATTCTATTACAAGGTGAGGACAAATTTTGTATTACAAAGAAAAACTGAAGTTTTTTTTTCACATTCAGAGGTGATTCTTCTTCGTTCTTGGCGACAAGTATGAAATAGTTTGTCCATGTCTTCACTTACAGCATCTGAATAATGATCGAAGTTGTCTTCCCGACTCATATTCTCAAGGGAATCATTCAAAATTAATCTTGGGATGCTCTTTTCAGCCACTGGGGTCTCATACAGACATTCAGGCTTTGGTTTCCCTCTTCCATATGCGACTGTTCAGATGTCACTGTAGCGACATTTAAATGGCAAGTCACTGGAGACCAACAAATTCAAACTTTCCTATACAGCAGTGTTTCTCAACTCCAGTCCTCGCGCCCCCCCAACAGGTCATGTTTTCAGAATTTCCCTCAGATGAAATGGCTGTGGGAATTACTAAGGCAGCGAAACTGATCAATTCACCTGTGCAAAATAATGGAAATCCTGAAAACCTGACCTGTTGGGGGGCCTTGAGGACTGGAGTTGAGAAACACTGCACTACAGAAATGTTTAAAGCTGGATCCTCTGTAACATGCTGTGCATCCGACGTGGCACTAGAAGTCTGAGAAATAAAATGGAGTGATATGAAAGCGATGTCAGCTGTTACTTTCTGTGCATTTCAAATGCAGTATAAAGCCTTCTGGAAAGCAGCATTACGAGTTCACACCGACTTGTGCAATAGCTTTTTGCAGGTGTCGCATCAATGCCATAGGCATGGTTTTAAAGTTAAAGCCGATCTCTAGGTTTTCTGTGACTTTAAAATCGTTCATTTGGGAACCAAGCTGGCCAAAACAAACCCATTTCCTTCACCAAGCGCTGCACTGGCTCCAAGCACCATATGCAATTCAAGTAGCTTCAGCTACATACAGGCCCCGGAATGGGACAAAAAAAAAAAAAATAGGCCCAGGCATTTTAGACTGAGCAGCCCAGGGGGGGGGGGGCACAGCAGGGGTTAAAGACAGGATGAAAGAAGGAAAGAAGATAGATCTAGATAAAGATAGAAAGAAGATAGACAGTGGCAGTGCATCTTAAGAGGGCGCCAGAGCACCGCTCCCTCGGGCACCGTGGCATCAATGGGCACCGTGGCTGCATTTGAAGCATTGGCACAGTGGTGACAATTGATGGCATGGCACAGTGGTGACAATTGATGGCACAGTGGTGACAATTGATGGCACAGTGGTGACAATTGATGGCACAGTGGTGACAATTGATGGCACAGCGGGGACAATTGATGGCACAGCGGGGACAATTGATGGCACAGCGGGGACAATTGATGGCACAGCGAGGACAATTGATGGCACAGCGAGGACAATTGATGGCACAGCGAGGACAATTGATGGCACAGCGAGGACAATTGATGGCACAGCGAGGACAATTGATGGCACAGCGAGGACAATTGATGGCACAGCGAGGACAATTGATGGCACAGCGAGGACAATTGATGGCACAGCGAGGACAATTGATGGCACAGCGAGGACAATTGATGGCACAGTAGCAGCATTTGATGGGCCCAGTGAGGCTTAATAGCTGCCGGGGGCCGTTCGCCGCCTGCAATCGGCCCCCGGGTCGCGAGAGCCGTTCGCGGGCCACAACCGGCCCGCCGCGGCCCACCAAGCATTTGCCCGGGATGCCCTATGGCCAGTCCGGGCTACATACAGTACACAGTGCTGGGTTCCATCTGCAACACACACACACTTCCCATCTCACACCTGGAATAGAGGGCACTCCACGAGAGGGGGGGGGCTCAGAGTGCCAGCAGGGGACCCGAGAAGAGGATCAGGACTGCTTTACATCACAAATCACTAACAATTCTCAGCCATACTCCCCATTCAGAGTAGAGCTGCAGAGACTTAGTAGAACCCCCACACACATACTCTTCACTTCCACCATTCTGACGCAGAACATACCAGTGCTTCCACATATAGGAGAGCATATATCCTCCTACGTTGCCCACCCAACAGCATTGACCAACTGCTCAGAACTAAACTTTTTAGTAAGGAGAAAAAAGAAGTCAGAAGGAACTGGGTATAAATTAAAGTTTCATGCAAAAGACCGAGACTCATTGAGAACCTTTTTGTTGTATACCAAGGTAACAGGTTGTAAAGCCAGTTTTTTTTTTTTTTTTTTAACATAAGCCTATACTTTCCTGCTCTGTGCAAAACTATTGCAGCCCCAATCCTCTTCTGGGCCCTCCTTTTCATGTGGTGGCCCCACAGAAAGCCTCATTCCCTGGGGCACCCGTGCGGACTCGCTCCAGAGTCCTGCTGCTGCATCCATTGACAGACAGCGGGACTGGGGGCAGCTTCAGCACAAAAGGTTTCACCGTCATGCATAGAATGTATTAAGGGGGAAAACCTTGAGGCTTTACAAAATTATAAGTTAAATTAAATTTAGAACTTTCTCCCATTTCACATATAGTTCTCTAGCATCCTTAACCTCTGAAGGACCAGCTCCTGTACATATACGTTGGATATCTCGGTAATGGCAGGAGCTGCTGCCACAACCAGAGTATCCAATCAGTGGGTGGTCCCATTTACGATAACAGTGTTCTCTGGAGGGAGAAGGCTCCCACTCCTGTGCCCCGACGAGCTCATGTGCAGAAGCGAACGCATATGTGAGCAGCACCCGCAAATGAAAACGGTGATCAAACCACATGCGAGGTATCGCCGCGATCGGTAGAGTCTAGCACTAGACTTCTTCCAACTCAAAAATGCAACCTGTCAAAATTAGCCACTTGTCCATGGGAGGACATCATATGACATCCTCCACTTGAACGGGGATATCTGAATGATGGGGGCAGCTGCAGGTATCA
Source organism: Rana kukunoris (assembly GCA_029574335.1). Classification (NCBI taxonomy): domain Eukaryota; kingdom Metazoa; phylum Chordata; class Amphibia; order Anura; family Ranidae; genus Rana; species Rana kukunoris. Next base: position 25,231 of record JAJQKJ010002715.1, read on the forward strand.
TTCAGATATCGCCGTCCTCAGCCGGCGATTCTCTGCACCAGAAGAACGATCAAAGGGGCGATTCCACCGCTTGATCATTCTTATAGGCAGCTGGAGGGGACATCCCCCCACCAGTCGGTACTTCTCTGGGCTCTCCTGTGCCATCGGGGGCCCAGAGAGCGAATCGGCCGGCGCTCTCTGCAGAACCATACAGATGACTGGTGACCAGACGGTCAGTCAGCTCTATGAACGGAGGACCGGGCACGACGTTATGGCATCATGCCCGGAAGTAAACAAAGCCGGCTGTCGGCATGCGATCGATAATTTTTTTTTTTCCCCCACTGATCTCATGCTTGTAAGCCTGGAGGAGAGATAGATGTGGGGGGAGGGGAAGCTCTTATTGACCCCACATCTCTCCATAAAGAGGACCTGTCACATGGATTTCTATTACAAGGGATGTTTACATTCCTTGTAACAGGAATAAAAAGTGATCAAAAAATAAATGTACATTTTTTTTAAATAAAGTCCAAAAATGCCCCTGTGTTCTCACGCGCAGAAGCGGACACGCATACAAGTCCCGCCCACATATGTAAACGCCGTTCAAACCCCACGTGTGAGGTATTGTTGCGTGCATTAGAGCGCGTGCAACAATTCTAGCACTAGACATCCTCTAAGGCCGCGTACACACGACCGGTTTTCTCGGAAGAATCAAGAAACTTGTTGGGAGAGATCCTGCCGAGAAAACAGTGTGTACACTTTGAAACTCGTCGAGCCAAAGAAAGCAGGTTCTCCATTTTCTCGACGGTAGTATTTGGCTCGTCAAGTTTCTCGGCGGGCTGGTTTCGGACGAGAAACTCGAGCGTGTGTATGCAAAGAAACCCGCGCATGCTCAGATAAAAGTAGGACTAGAGCAAACCCTCTGTAAAAGTAGCGTTTGTAATGGAGATTGCACATTCGTCACGCTGCCAACATTATTGCATTGCTTTACAAAAATATATTAGAATGGCACAAAACTGCACCAGTCTTTATTTTGCTGCCGATATTCACACAGAGTTCTGGCTAAGTTTGTGAAACCTTTTCCTGCTGATCTCATGATTTTTTTTTTAATAATGTTTCAAGCCACTTTTTTTAGTCCTGTATTCAAACTTAGATTTTTACATTTCTAGTCATCTCCTTGTTTTTGGGTGTCAAGTTACCACCATTAAAACATGGTTTGGTCTTATCTCATCTGTCCCATTTATACACCTTTCCTTTTTTTTTAAAGTTAACCTGCCTTCTCACAAGCTACATTTTTTTGGAGTAAAAACAGACAAGTATGAACTGTAAACCAAAAAACACATTTATTTTGGGGAAAAATATAAATGAAATAACTACAAGGCAGCACTTAATAGCTTTGTCATTTGTGCACTTTACGTCAGTGTGGGGACTAAAATTGGGACTGGAGAGGATCATCCAGGAAGGAACGCAATCTGGTCTTGTACACCCAGAGGTCCGAAACTGGAGCAGGTCAGGCAGATGTCACAAGGTTGTGGTAGTACAGCAGACTGCCCTCTGGTACACCACACGGAAGTCACTTTGTCTTCCTGACAGCCTTCCTTGGTGCCTTCCTCTTCTGCCTGGCTGGAGGCGGTGCCACTGGGTAATACTTGTGCCAGGAGGAGGACAAGCAGTAGAAGAACGAGTAGGACAAGTAGAAGAACGAGTAGGACAAGTAGAAGGAGCAGAAGAAGGAGGTTGTGAGGTAGCTGGTGGTTGAGGATGGCCGTGTGAGCAAATGACTGTCCTCAGTGAGAAGGCCCCTCACCCCCTTATTTGCCAAACTGATGAGTGTCTCAAAGAGGAAGCACTGGTTCTCAGTCATTTGGGCCATTTTTGCCATCACCAGCGTGCCATAGCCCTCCTCAGGGGTGGCAGGCTGCTGGAGGCTGGCCTATGCCTCGCGAATGAGGGCCAGTGATGCCTCACGCACCCTCGTATCCCTCATGGCACTTCTGGGTTGAAGGCACCTAGTGCTGCTACTGGGCCCAGCCACCTCCTCCAAGATACTTGGCCCTGCCACCTCCTCTGTGCCACTCACCCTGCCCTTCTCCTGCCTGGCACTTTCCTGAACCTCCTGCTGGCTGATGTCCTGTATAGAAAAAAGAAAAAAAAAAAAAAAAAAGTTTTACTTTTGTGTTCAAAAATCACACACAATTTTCAGCTCATGACTGTTGCAAACTGTTTTTTTTTCACAAAATTGATAAGCCAATCATTCTGACCCCTGCAGTTTGTATTTTCTCGGATATCCTGGCATGCAGGGAGGAGATTGGTTAATCTCCCTGGTCGCACATTAAATGTCAGAGGACAAAGGTGGAGATCAAGCTTAATATAATTGATGTTCTGGGGAGGGTTAGATTTTGTGAGTTCTAAATTTTTATACCATATATTTTTTTTAATAAAAAAAAAAAAAAAAAAAAAAAATTTGAATCTTTTTTGAATCAAAAATACCAAAAAAAAGATGTGAAAATGTTAAAAAAAAAACCTGATTGTATGAAAAAAAAAAAAAAAAAAAAAAAAGGTATATTTTAAAAGTGTGTATGGGGTTTTGCTTAAAATACTGATAACTTTACATGCGTTTAGTTTTGGGGTCACCTGGGAAATGTTCGATAGTTGATAAGGAAAAAACACTTGACACAACATGTAGAATAGTAAAAATTAGGAGACAGCTAAAATAAACACAAGCGAGACATAACACGTTTTTCAGAAAGAATTTTAGTTGGTTTTAGTTGAAACAAATTATGGCAAATTGCCTTGTGATGGTGTGGCCCCCCCTACCCATGTAGCGATCCCGGACTGCATGGGCACTCGGGGGGGGGGGTCGGGGGGCAATCCAGTATGGCCAGGTTCAAGGCCCGGGCAAGTTTCTTCTGTATTAAAAAGTCCAACCTCGGGCCCAACCGGGGCCATATAGTTGAGATTGTCTCCTTAAGTAACTGTGAAGCAGACAGCAAGCAAATATGATAAAGTTCCATTTGTACTCCGCCAAGACATAATATGCATTCTAACATTTATTCTAACATATTATACCAAAATATATTTAGACAATTAGCACATTAAACACCCCCTCTGATGGGCCAGATGAGTTTAGGAGTACAAAAAAATTAATAAAAATAAAAAAAGATTGGTGAACCTAGACTTTACAACACATTTTGGAGGGGAGGATTACAATGGATATGACACAATACATTGTGAAGTGACTAGGCTGGGTTGGGGCCCAGGATAGCATGCTGGGGAGGTAAGTGAAGGGAAATAGGCATGTAGGCCAAAAAAAGGGGCATCAATAAGAGCTTACAGCATGCATGGGGGCAAAGGGGACATTCACAGCATATTCCAAACATGGTAATTAGGGGGAGGAGATAACTACAATACATTAGCATACATTATATACATAAAATGTGATATTAAAGGAGAAAACCCTCATATATTCCTCCTGCAGAACCTGGATGATGGCAGAGCAGGCATCAGGAATAAGGCCCAGAGCCTGGGGGGAGATGCCCGTCGAGAACTTTAAGTCCTGAAGGCTTCTCCCAGTTGCCAGATAATGTAGGGTGGCAACTAGCCTCTGCTCAGCACTGATAGCCTCCCACATAACGGTGTCCTGCCTGGTAATATAGAGGGACACCAAAGCCAACAGGTGCTGAAAGATGGGATCCGACATCCTCAGGAAATTACTGTAGTCATCAGGATTATTTTCTTGAAGCTCCCGCTGCCAAGGCATGTGAGAGAATTGGTTCCTACGGAGCAACCAATTCTTGGTCCATGAACACCTCCTCACCCTGTTCATGGACTCGTCTAGGTCACACACACGACGAGTAGGTGCCTTAAACATGGCTACAAGGCGAGAAACAAATGTCTAATCAGAATGCACTAAACAGACCGCACTGAACAGCAAGACCCATGAAGAACGACCTGAAAATCAAAAACGTGGACAGGACCACAATGTAAAACAATACGCCCTGACCGCACGTCCCAACAGACAAGATACGAACCCACAAGCACAAACTAAATAGCAGAGATCGATCTGAAAGCACGAAGACTGAAAAGCGCCAATCGTCACTCAAACTTTTACTAACACGCAGAAACACGAGATTAGCAAAAAGGAGCCCCAAGGGTGGCGCCAATGGATTCAAGCTTCCCCTTTACAGTGCCGTCGTACGTGGTGAACTTGACCGCGTTTGAGGACGAGATTTGGTCTTCAACATGTGTATGCGAAGCAAGCCTGTCGAGTTTGACAAGCCCAACAAGAAACGCGAGAAAAAAACTATGGGTTTCACCCGACCAGTTTCTCTGACGCGTGTACGTGGCCCAACTCGAAAATGGTAACCTGTAAAAAATGTTAAAGCGTCGCCTATGGAGATTAAGTACCAAAGTTTGGCGCCATGCCATGAGTGCGCGCAATTTTAACGTGTGACATGTTAGGTATCTATTCGGCGTAACTTCATCTTTCACAGTATACAAAAAAACTGGGCTAACTAGGGTTTTCTTTAATTCAGGATACAGTTCCCCCCCAAAAAAAGCTTTTGAAAAATATATATAATATTTGGGGGTTCCAATTAATTTTCTAGCAAAAAAAAATTTGATTTTTACATTGAGAGAAGTGCCAAAATAGGCCCAATGGACAAGTGGTTAAAGGTACAAGTTTAATCGCCATTACACGAGCAGACAATTTTGAAGCGTGACATTTTGGGCATCAATTTACTCGGCATAACATTTTACAATATATAAACAAATTGGGCTGTTTTAAAAAAAAAAAAAAAAATTCCCACCAAAAAGTGCGCTTGTAAGACCACAAATACGGTGTGACCAAAAATGATTGCAGTGACCACCGTTGTATTCTCTAGGGTGTTAGAAAAAAAAAAATGTATAATGTTAGGGAGTGTAAAAAAATTTAAGCCAAAAAAATAAATAAAAACTTGTTTTAACTTGTAAACAAATCTCAGGAAGAGACTTGGTCCTTAATTGGTTAAGTGAAGTTCCAGGTGAAATTGAAACTCAGTCTTAACTAATTGCCGACCGCCCGCCGTCATATTACTGCGGGACGGTGGCACTGCTACGCGGGAGCACGTAGCTCTAAGTCCTCCCTTTAGCAGCTTGTCGGGGGCGCGCGCCCGGCGGGTACGATCGCCGCCAGGCACCCGCGATTGCTCGTTACAGAGCGGGGAACGGGAGGTATGTGTGTAAACACATTGGGCCAGATTCAGGAACAGTTAGGCTGGCGGATCCAGTGATCCGCCAGCCTAACTGACTTTGAGCCGGCGTTTCTGTTTTCTGTAACCAGAAAACAAGAAACGTCGGGTTGAAGCTCCGATGCGAGCAGCGTAACTGAGTTTCGCCATCGCATCGTTACTTCAACTTAAAAATGGCGCCGGGGGCGTTCCCGCCGATTTACGCTCAAAAAATATGTTAATGAGCGGAAATCAGCAATTCACGATCGAATTCCGGCGCGACGCAATGACGGTACGACGTTTCCGGACGGGATACGCGGCGCGAAGATATACCTACATGGGGTTGGAGTATCCTATGTTAGGTATAGGCGTCGTCATCGCATCGGGAAAAAAAAAAAATCACGTCGCTTGCGTAAAAAGTTCATGAATGGGAATGTGACGTCATTGACGTTCATTCACAGAATTTGGAGCATGCGCACGGGGATGTTTGGACACTCGACACATGCGCAGTACGTTGGCGGCGGGATCGCGCTTAGTTAGAATACTACACGCCCCGTACCCGCCCAATTTGAATTCCGCCGGCTCATTTGCGATGCGCTGCCGCAACTTTAGGAGCAAGTGCTTCCTGAATAACAGCACTTGCTCCTAAAATTTCAGCAGAGTAACGTAAATGAGAAATGTTACTCTGGAGCAAAGATGCGCCCATCTACCTGAATCTGGCCCAATACTCTTGTTCCTGTCAGCGGGGGAAACGCTGATCTTCTGTCCATACAATGTATGGACAGAAGATCAGTGATTTCCCCTAGTGAGGCCACCCCCCCCATACAGTTAGAACACACCCAGGACCACACTTAACCCCTTCCCCCTAGTGTTAACCCCTTCACTGCCAATGGCATTTTTATAGTAATACAATGCATTTTTATAGCACTGATCGCTATAAAAATGCCAATGGTCCCAAAAATGTGTCAAAAGTGTCCGCCATAATATCACAGTACCGGAAAAAAAAACGCTGATCGCCGCCATTACTAGTAAAAAAAAAAAGCCATAAAAACGACCCCCTTTTTTGTAAACGCTATAAATTTTGCGCAAACCAATAAAAGGTAATTACGATTTTTACGAAAAAGAATACGTATCGGCCTAAACTGAGGAAAAAAGTTTTATATCTTTTTGGGGATTTTTATTATAGCAAAATGTAAAAAATATTGCATTTTTTTCAAAAATGTCGCTCTATTTTTGTTCATAGCGCAAAAAAAAAAAAAAAAACGCAGAGGTGATCAAATACCACCAAAAGAAAGCTCTATTTGTGAAAAAAAAAACGCCAATTTTGTTTGGGAGCCGCGTCGCACGACTGCGCAATTGTCAGTTAAAGCGACGCAGTGCCGAATCGCAAAAAGTGCTCTGGTCTTTGGACAGCAATATGGTCCGGGGCTAAAGTGGTTAATTAAGCACCCCATCCCCTCGTTTGTTTGGCCATTTTGTACCTTTTGTTGGTTTCCTGCAAGACTTCCGTCCTAACCCCTCCGGTGAGGTATGAATTTCACCATCGGCCCCTCCCCATCTCCGCCACCTTTTGGGACAAGTGCATGCAAACAAAGGCCACTCAGCACATGTGCAATAGGAAACCTGCTGTGAAGTCGGAAGACCGGCTGGTTTCACTTCGATGTGACGGGGTATCAAAGGTAGTTATTTGATTGGGTGTAACCAAGAGAGATTGTACAGACAGATCCTGTGCAAATACTTACAGGCCAGCAATGGGTCAGGGAGTGGACGGTAGGGCAGAGGATGGTCAGGCAGATGATCAGTCTTAGGAGATGAGGCGGTGATCTCAGAGGCACGGCTTAAAGGTCTACCAAGGTGCCTAAAGAAGGCAGTCCCCGGGAACTCTGCCACTGTGAGTGATGGGGGGGGCAAGGCAAGCCATACCAGGATGGTCGATCTAAAAAAGTAAATTATAAAAATTGTATATTAAATATATTGTAACCTAAAAAAGGTGTAAAATATAAATATATGCTTTACCTACCAAATATTGTGCTTTGGATTCTCCCATAAAGTCCCAAACCTAGTCTCTACATAATCCATTATTCTATTTACTGGATCCTATCCGGCACAAACCTGCTCCCAAATGCTGCAATAAATCTTGTGTCACAAAATCTAAAGTGGAACAACTTTTGTCAGAAAATGAAGTGAAGCTGGGGGGGTGGGACAAGCCATGCTCTGTGTGCTATGGACACGGACAGCTTGGGAGGGGGCGTGCACGAGTGCCCCTAGACCAAGCAGCTTGCTCTGGGGGTCACTGCACAGGGTGGGAGATGAGCCAGAAGTGCCAGTGTGGGACTCTAGAGTAGCTATGGCTCCGACTGTATCCCACATGCTATATTTGGAACCGGTTATAGCTAGGGTTGTACCGATAATTTTTTAAATGTGTCCCCAAATGCAGCCATGTCCCCCCACAGATGCAACCATGTCCCCCCCACATGTATTGCAACCCCACATAGATGCAGCCATGTCCTGTCCCCCATATGTATTGCAACCATGTCCCCCCACATGTATTGCAGCCCCACATATATCCAGCCATGTCCTGTCCCCCATAGATGCAGCCATGTCCCCCCACATGTATTGCAACCCCACATAGATGCAGCCACGTCCTGTCCCCCATAGATGCAGCCATGGGGCCCCACATGTATTGCAACCATGTCCCCCCACATGTATTGCAACCATGTCCCCCCCACATGTATTGCAACCATGTCCCCCCCACATGTATTGCAACCATGTCCCCCCCACATGTATTGCAGCCCCACATATATCCAGCCATGTCCTGTCCCCCATAGATGCAGCCATGGGGCCCCACATGTATTGCAACCATGTCCCCCCACATGTATTGCAACCATGTCCCCCCACATATATCCAGCCATGTCCCCCCCACATGTATTGCAACCATGTCCCCCCCACATGTATTGCAACCATGTCCCCCACATGTATTGCAGCCCCACATATATCCAGCCATGTCCTGTCCCCCATAGATGCAGCCATGTCCCCCCACATGTATTGCAACCCCACATAGATGCAGCCACATCCTGTCCCCCATAGATGCAGCCACGTCCTGTCCCCCATAGATGCAGCCACGTCCTGTCCCCCATAGATGCAGCCACGTCCTGTCCCCCATACCTAGTAGTAGATGATGCTGATGCCACCGCGTTAATCCCTGTGCATTACAGGCAGCTTTCCTTTGAATTCCCGAGAAGGGGAGTGTCTATACACGGCGTGGCAGGCATCACAAGTATTCAAACTTCAAACGAAAGCTGCCTGTAATGCACGCTGTAATGCATGGGGATTAACGCATCGGCTTTGCGGTATGCGACAGCAAGTATTCTATTTAGGCATCGGGGGTATTTGCGGGAGTACAAGTACTCCCGCAAATACTCGGTATCGGGAAAACCCTAGTTAACACTTAAAGTAAACTTTGTTTCGATATTAAAGAAGCTTCAAGTTTTTTTTTTTAAACACACACACAATCTTCCTTTTAAATTTGTCAGACTGTCTACATGCAATGTGTTCCTGTTGCTCCCCTATATGGACATACTGACCGCCACCCCCTCCCCCCTATTTAAAAAGTGCACGTATCATATTGGTCACTTACTATATAGATGACTTGATCTGGGAATGGATGATTTTCTGTATCTTCACTAAAATTGTCTGAATCAGGTGCTTCAAAATCAACTGAAATACTGATCAGCATATTGAATCTTTTGTTCTCAAAGGTTTTATGATGTTCAAGAGGTTGGCAAAGATTTTTTTGTCCGAGTTTTTTCTCTTGGCGTAGCGCGTTTGCCTCTAGCTCTAGATATTGGCTTTCCATACTCTGCTTGGAAAGCCCTTTCACCCACAAACAATGTCCCTTGACTAGCAAAGTCACACAATGCCCACAACTTTTTAAATCATTTTGGATTTGTGTGGCGATGAGTAGAATACGGAGTTTGCTTGGCAAATCGGCGCAAAACTTTGCTGAGCTCTTTATTTTTTGAGCCTCGTCCAAAATGAGGTAATCCCAGACAAATGCTCCTTTATTGTCGGTGGACAAAGTTATAGTTAATCAGGTTGAATAAAGACACAAGTCCATCCAGTTCGACCAAGCAAAATAAGTCCGCCAGTTCCGGATCATTACTTGGTATGTTGCTATGAGGACACCTCCCCTCCTCTGAATCGTATCAAGGTCTCCGGCCCGGTCATTTTTATTTACAGCAAGGACTTGACCCTAATGCCTGGGGTCCATTCTGCGAACTCTTCCACCCATGTGCTAAACTGGTGGCATAACTAAAAGAATTTGTTCTGCATCAAGCATTCCAGAAAGAAAAGCAACAACTTGTATGGTTTTTCCAAGGCCTGTTCCATCTGTCAATATACAGCCTTTTCTTATCTTTATACTGTACAGAAAGGCAACACCTTCTTTCTGATGTTCAAAGAGTTTTATACAGATCCTTGTATAGCATCAAACCACTGCTGAGCACCTCCACAAACTCGTCGTCCATCTCGCCCATTCTGTACTTTGAGCTGGAGAGCCTCTTGAACGCGTGCTATGTGAACCTTCAGCTTGTCACTGCTATGAATGGCTTCTGCCTTTCGAAAATAGGTAATTGCTTTCAGGAGGTGACCATTCTTCACTTCTTTGGCATATCATATATCTGGAGACAGGAGATAAAACCCACAAGGATAAGGATATCTTACAAAGAAATATAGCAGCAAAATCAAACACGTTTTCTGCACCATGCCAAAAACACCATTTTAATACACCGCTAACAAAAAACAGTTTACAAAAGTGCTCCATATTACATGACTTAGGGGGTTTGACCACATATTTTGAATAGAACGCAGTAAAAACCACATGCACATGTAACGGACTGGGGTATCACATGAAAGACAAAACAGACACCCCATAGTCCACATTCATTTATTTTTATTTTCTAAGCAAGGGAATGAAATTGCTATTCTACCAACAACCAGTAGATGGCAGAGAAGGTACACAAACAGTCTATATAAGACCACATGCACCATGAGACAAAGTGAAACTCCTTCAAGTCATAAAAGGTGAATGATCATATATCTCTTTCTGTTCGTGTATTCTTTCCAGGTATGTACTTTAAATCATTCAAATTCTTACTAAACTGTACTAGAAAGATTCCTAAACATCTTGAGCAGATGCAGGAGAAAGTTTTAGTAGATTTTATGCAGTAGTTTTGCTGTAATTAGACTTTCAGAACAACATGTGTTAGAAGCAGTGAAAAAGCACCAAAACCGTAAAACTACTATACTAGTTGGAGCAGATGTTTATTGTGGGCACTAAACTGTTATATACAGGTATATTTCAACCTGGTTTATGCAGAACTACATATTTTTAGAAACCACATGTTAAAACTATATTAGATGAGTAAGAATCTATTGTACTGCAATTAGGGTTGTCCAGATACCGATACTAGTATCGGGACCGATACCGAGTATTTGCGGGAGTACTTGTACTCGCGCAAATGCTCCGATACCTAAATAGAATACTTTTTTGTATTTATCAACATAAATACTGTGAAAATTCCTTGAGTTTTTTACTACTGCGTGACAAGAAAATAAAACAAACATTTTTATTCTTTTATAATGTCTTGAGTTAGAGTTCTTCATAATTCTAAAGAAAATATCCTTAGTCTGTATTGCGGTTTCAAAAACGGTCACATGACATTTAAAGTATCGGCATTGGCAAGTACATGAAAAGTACCAGTTGCGCTTACCGGTAACGGATTTTCTAGGAAATCTTCCAGGACGGCACACCCGAGATGATGGTCTCACCTGACAGGAAACACAAACAGAGTTTAAAAGGCCCCACCCTTCCCTCTGCCACTCAGTTATGACAAAGTATAGACCAACACCAGTGCCAGAGGGAACCTTCTGTGAACACAAACGTCACCAACATTTAAGGGTGGGAAGTAGGCCTGCCGTCCTGGAAGATTTCCTAGAAAATCCGTTACCGGTAAGCGTAACTGGTACTTTTCTCCAGTCATCTTCCAGGACGGCACACCTGAGATGATGAGCAAGAAGTTCAGGCCTACCTTAGGGTGGGATCACCGTCTGTAGGACCTTCCTGCCGAAAGCCAAGTTCTAAGGGGACAACAGCTCCACTCTGTAGTGCCTCAGAAAAGTATTTTGGCTCGTCTATGTTGCTGCTTTGCAGATCTGATCAATCGAAGCCCCTGCCCTTTCTGCCCAGGAGGTCGCCAGAGATCTGGTTGAGTGAGCTTTAATGTGGACTGGAACGGGTTTTTCTGCCTGTTCATAAGTAATTGTGATAGTTTGTCTTATCCACCTGGCTATAGTAGGTTTAGAAGCTTGAAGCCCTTTGTTTAAGCTGGAGAAATTAATTAATACATGATTAGATCTCCTAACCTCGCTCACTCCATCTAAATAGGTTAGAAGACACCTTCTAACATCTAATAAATGAAATCTTGCCTCTGTCATTTTTTGGGTTCTGACAAAAAGAGGGGAGAACAATCTCTTGTGACCGGTGAAATTCAGATGTCACTTTCGGCAAATATAATGGATCCTGTCTGAGGATTACCCTATTCTCTAAAAGCAACAAAAAGGGCTCTTTAATAGTTAAAGCTTGTAGGTCACTAACCCTTCTGGCTGTGGCGATGCCAGAAGGAAGGCCATTTTAAGAGAAAGAAATTTAACAGAAATTTCAGCTAACGGCTCAAAACGCTCCCTGGTTAGATCATCAAGTACCAGGGATAAATCCCAGGGGGGAACCCGGATTGTTTTTACCAGGGTCACTCTCTCCCTGGCCAAAAGAAATCTTTTTATCAGAGGGTTCAGAGCCAGTCTCTGGTCAAAGAAAACAGATAAGGCCGCTATTTGAACCCTAAGGGTACTAACTGTTAAGCCCTGGTCAATTCCATCCTGGAGAAAATCTAGGACTATCGGGATCGTTTGGAGAGGACCTTCTCTAGGCTGAGCCCAGCAAGAGAAGACTCTCCAGACTTTTGCGTAAATCTTTCTAGTGACTGGTTTTCTACTCTGCAGGAGCGTGTCAATCACTTTCTCCAAGCATCCCCTACGCCTGAGGATCTCCCTCTCAAAAACCATGCCGTCAGGCAAAGGAAACCTGGGTCGGGATGTAACACCGGTCCCTGAGAGAGGAGATCGCGTCTGGGCGGGAGACGCAACGGAGGAGCCAACGACCACCTCGTCAGAATGGGGAACCAAGTTCTCTTGGGCCACCAAGGTGTGATCAGAACCAGGTGCCCTTTTGACCTGGACAACTTCTGTACCACCCTGGGGATGAGAGTCAGAGGAGGGAAGGCATAAGCTAGGGAGAATTCCCATCTCTGTGCCAGAGCATCTATTCCGCAAGCTTCCTGCTCTCTGGTGAGGGAAAAGTAACGGAGCACCTTCCTGTTCTTTTTGCAAGCAAATAAATCTCTCTGGTTTGCCAAAATGTTGACTTATCAGAGCGAACACCTCGTTCAGTTCCCATTCTCCCTGAAGAATGGGCTGCCTGCTGAGGAAATCTGCTTGTATGTTGAGAGACCCCTTCACATGTATCGCAGACACTGACAGAATCTTTTTCTCCAGCTTCCCTAGGATATCCTGGGTTAGTTTCAGTCTGCAGGATCTTGTGCCCCCCTGATGATTTAGGTAGGACACCGCGACTACATTGTCCGAAAGTACCTGAACCTCTCTTCCTTGGAGCTGGTCCTTGAAGAAGCTCAGAGCCTTCCCGACTGCTAGCAGTTCCCTGTAATTGGATGAAGCCTTGCTCTGCTGTTGGTCCCAAGAGCCCTGGGCAAAGAGGTCTCCTATATGAGCTCCCCAGCCCCAAGCACTTGCGTCCGTGGTCAGAACCGCTGATCTTGTTGGGTCCAGGCCCGACCCACTGAAAGGTTGTCTGCGTTGAGCCACCAACCTAGGGAGTCACTTGCCTTCTCTGAGAGTGCCACAGATCTGTCTAGGGATTCTCTTTTCTTGTCCCAGGAGGAGAGAAGGAAATTCTGGAGTTCCCTGGAGTGGAGTTGGGCCCAGTGAACTGCAGGGATGCTTGAGGACATAAGCCCTAGAACTCTCATGATTGTCCTCAAAGAAGACTCCTGGGTCTCGAGCAGAGACATGACTGCTCCTTGAACCTTGGTGATTTTTTTCTTTGGGTAGAAAAATCCTTTGGTTCACTGAGTCCACCCGATACCCCAGAAAACTCTTGGATTGCGCAGGATCTAGAGAGGACTTTTCTTTGCTGACTAACCATCCCAGGAATTTTAGTGTGGTCAACACCCTGTCTCGATCTGCGTGCAGTTGCTCCAGGGACGGACTGAAAATTAGCATGTCGTCCAAATAGGGGATCAGTACTATCCCCTGAAGGTGTAAGAATGACACCACCTCGGCCAGAACTTTGGTGAAAATTCTTGGACTGGCCGCCAAGCCAAAGGGGAGAGCCCTGAACTGCCAGTGTTGAACGCCCTGCTTCGTCTGCACTGCAAATCTCAGGAATTTTTGAGGTTTCTGGGAAATGGGAACATGAAGGTAAGCATCCTTCAGGTCCAAGGTTACCATATAGACTCCCTCCTGAAGGTGTCTCCTGACCGTATAGATGCTTTCCATCCTGAATTTTTTGTAAACCAGGAATTGGTTTAGGTTTCGCAGATTTATGATCAAACGAAACTTCCCGGATGGCTTTGGCACCATGAAAATGTGGGAATAAAATCCCTGGCCAATTTGATCTATTGGAACCGGAATGATGACCTGCTGTTCCGCTAATTCCCGAACACTCGCCATTAGGCCTCCTGCTTTTAATGGGTCTTTGGGGAGATGTGTCAGCACAAAGTTTGGTGGAGGGGGGGACAAGAACTCTAATTTGTACCCCCTCTTTATCAGACTCAGAATATAAGGACTGCGTGATACTTTCCCACTGAGGGAGAAACCATGAGAGTCTTCCGCCAACTTTTATGTTGGCGTCACTTGGAGTCCTTATTGGAAGTAGAAGCACCGGGAAAAAGGATTCCGCCTTTTTCTTTGCTTTTACCAAATCCCCATCTTTTCTTTTGCTCCTTTCCCTGAAAGCGTTTTTTTGGGAGGGGGGCCTCGGAAAAAATGTTTTCCCTTTTTCTTTTCTGGATTTAGCTAGAAACTTCTTCCCCTTCTCAGTGGAACGGGACAAAACCTGCTCTAAATCTGAACCAAAGAGCAGTGACCCTTCAAAAGGGATCCCACAGAGGCGCGACTTGGATGTAAAATCCCCATCCCAAGTCTTTACCCAGAGGGCCCTTCTGGCAGAATTAAGGAGTGCTGCTGACTTGGCAGTAGTTCTGACAGTTTCTACTGCTGCATCAGCTAACTAGGCTACTGCCTTACTAATCAACTCCAGGGAATCTAACACCCCTGGGGATTTATTCTCCTGCTCAACATGGTCCCGTAATCTACGGAGCCATGCATCCGTATTTCTGGCAACGCACGCGGAGGCCAATGCAGGACCCATAGCGGCTGCATTGGCATCCCAAGCTCTGCGCAACAAGGTTTCGGATTTTTTATCCATCGGGTCCCGGATGTTGCCGGAGTCC
>JAJQKJ010002715.1:45000-97500 GCA_029574335.1 Rana kukunoris
ACAGCCTCATTTAAGGGTAGGAGATGGTTCCGATGCCAATTCTTCAATGGCCCAGTTTTTCCCTCTGGTCTGATTTGGTACACTGGCAGGCCAGGCAATTGCTGACAAATGACATAAATTTGGGAACTCCATCTATCGGCCAGTTTGTGCTTGGCTGAGGCACCTACATTTTTCAATAGAACTCGATCGCCAGGCTGTAGGTCCTGCACACGAACTCTCAGATCATAATTTCGCTTATTCCTCTGTTCTCTACCCCCGGATGTTGAACGGGCCTTTTCAAAGGCAGAAACCAAATTCTTCCTCAGTCGGTCTACGTAACCTTCATGAGAGGCAACAGACGTTTGGTCAAGAGAGAGACCAAAGGCCAAATCCACAGGCAGCCGGGCTTCTCTTCCGAACATGAGCCGGTATGGTGAGTATCCGGTCACATCACTTTCTGTACTGTTGTAGGCATGCACAATGGTAGAGATATGCCGACTCCAGTGCTGTTTTTCTTTGGTGGACAGTGTTCCCAACATATTTAATAAAGTCCGATTGAACCTCTCTGGTTGTGCGTCACCCTGGGGGTGGTAAGGGGAAGTTCTTGATTTCTGAATCCCTAACAGATCCAAGAGCTGCCGGATGAGTCGACTCTCAAAATCTCTGCCTTGGTCGGAATGAATTCTTTGGGGTAGCCCATAATGGACAAAGAACTTCTCCACTAGTACCTTGGCCACTGTGGGAGCACGTTGATCCTTGGTTGGAAAGGCTTGAGCATAGCGAGTAAAGTGGTCTGTCACCACCAGGATATTTCCTTGTCCACTGGTGTCGGGCTCTAAACACAAAAAGTCTATGCACACTAAATCCATAGGGCCTTGACTCTGCAGATGGCTCATTGGAGCCGTTTTAGAAGGTAGAGTTTTCCTCTGGATACACCTCAAGCAGGAATGGCAATAGCCTTCGACCTCGGATCTCATACAGGGCCAATAAAATCTGTCACGGACCAGTTTGAAAGTTCTCTCTGTGCCCAAATGACCATGATCATCGTGTAAAGCCTTCAACACACTTTCTCTATGTTTCTCGGGGAGGAACAATTGCTGTTTCTCTTCTGCGCCATCCGAGGGGCCCCTTCGGTAGACCACCCCGTCTAGCACTCTCAACCTCTCCCACTCTTTGTGGATCAACCGAGCCTCCTTCGGCGAATCAGTTAGCAAAAGTCCCCTTTGGTTGTCTCTCAAGGCCCTCAGTGTCAATCCGATTAAGGGGTCTTCGGCCTGATCCACCCTTAAATCCTTTTTTGTGAAAGTAGGCAGGCCTTCACTCCTCAGTTGTGCAGGATGGCAGTACAGTTTGGGGACACCGGCAGCCATGACTCCTATGGCCTCTGCGCCAATCACTCCCCTGGCTCTACATTCCACCCCTTGGCATAGGGCTTGAACCCCGTCTGGTGTTAAATGGGTCCATTCTGATTCTGGGGCCTCTGTACTGTAAGGTCTCCTGGACAGGGCATCCGCATCCTGGTTGTTGGCCCCGGGGCGGTACTTGAGACTGAAGCGGAACCCTGACAAGGCGGCTAACCACCTGTGTCCAGTGGCATCCAGTTTGGCTGTGGTGAGGATATAGGTAAGCGGGTTGTTGTCCGTTCTGATTACAAAGTCGGCTCCATACAAATAATCCTTCAGTTTATCCACCACTGCCCATTTGAGAGCCAAGAACTCCAATTTATGTGTAGGATAATTCCTCTCTGAAAGCGTCAAACTTCGGCTTACGTAGGCAATGGGACGCAGATGCCCGTCATGCTCCTGATAGAGTACCCCACCTAATCCATCTCGACTGGCGTCTACATGTAACTCATAGGGCCTTGTGGGGTCCGCATAGGCCAAGACTGGGGCAGATGTGAGACTTCCCTTCAGCTGCACAAAGGCTTCTTCACACCGTGGGGTCCATTCATCTACAATTGGCTCCTTTTTTTTTCTGGGCCCCTCTTTGGGTTTTCCAAGCCCTTCAGAGTCTGTCTCAGCCTCCTCCTCATTTTTTAACAGTTCAGTGAGTGGACGGGCTATTTTGGCAAACCCTTCCACAAATCTTCTATAATAGGAACAAAATCCTAGGAAAGACCTGAGCTCAGTCACATTGGTTGGTCGGGGCCAGGAGGTGACAGCCTCCAGCTTCTGTGGATCCGTGGCCACCCCTTCTTCGGACACTATATGCCCCAAATAGCTTACTGATGACTGATAAAACCTGCACTTTTCCATAGACAGTTTTAAGCCTTCCTCATGCAGTCTACTCAGAACTTTCTCCAGTCTTTCTTCGTGCTCTTCAAGTGTCCGGCCGAACACTATCACGTCATCTAGGTACACTAACACCTCGATCAGATTCATGTCGCCCACGGTCTTTTCCATCAACCGCTGAAAAGTAGCTGGGGCCCCTGACAGACCTTGTGGCATCCTGTTAAACTCAAAGAACCCCACTGGGGTGATGAAAGCCGTTTTCTCTCTGTCTTCAGGGTGCATGGGGATCTGATAATATCCGCTCTTCAAATCCAGTACACTAAACCACTTCGCCCCAGACAGGCTTTGCAAGGCGTCCTCTATCCTGGGGGTGGTGTACTGATCGGGAATGGTCCTCCGATTCAGTGTTCGGTAGTCAATACAGAGCCGCAATGACCCATTCTTTTTCCTGACCACCACTATGGGGGAAGCGTAGGGGCTTCGGGACTCCCGAATGATGCCCGTCCTCTTCAGCTCAGCCAGCTGTTCTCGTAAATCTTCCAGGTCTCCCAATGGGATACGCCTGACCCTCTCCCGAAAGGGCTTGTCCTCTTCCAGCCGGATCCTATGCTCAGCACTTTTGGCCAGCCCCACATCGAATTCGTTCTTCGAGAACGCCATCCTCCATCTTAATAGCTGAGTCTTCGCTCTCTCCAGCCAACAGGGGGGGAGGGGGGTGTCTGTTGGGAAACACTCTTCAAAAAGGGTCTCCTCTTCCGCTTCTGGTATGCCTTGGGGAGGCACTGGGGTTGCTGATATCACTTCCCCTAGCAAGGCTTTAGCTGGTACTTTTATAGGAGATGCTGTGGTGTTCTTAACGCGGATGGAGACCTTCCCTCGGTTCCTTTTTAACAATTTGGTCGGCAACAATTCGGGCACTATCTCCAGTCTGTTATCCCCTTGTCTTGGGTCTGTCTCAAGGACAATGAAGGGTCCTGGCTGCTTCCAAGATAACTTGACCGAAGCCCTCAGACAGACTACTTCGCCAGGCTGTACCACTTTCTCCCATCTATCCAGGCGCCAGACTCTTCCCACTCTGTCTTCAGGCGCTCTCTGCTCCTGAAGCAGGTTCCGGTACACTTGGGTCAGCATTGGGTGCACCCTGGTGTCTGGTGTAGCCTGTTGTTGCATAAGCGGGGACAGGAGCCTCCGGACCAAATGGGTATTCGTCCCAACGATAATGGAGTTCTTTTCAGCCCCTGGTGGACGGGGGCACACTACGGCTAAGGCATCAAAAGCTTCAGCTTCTCCGGCCACGCTTGGATCAAAAGCGAGCTTTATGGACAGGAAACCATCATAAGGGCAATTCTGCGTTCCCAAGCCCCATATCTCTAGCTCTTCCAGCTTCTGTAGGGGTAAGTGTCGGAGATGCCTCTCGTAAAAGTCCCGATAAAGGAGGGTCACCTGAGCTCCGGTGTCCAGCAGGGCTTTTGTATAAACTCCCTCCACTTGAACAGGGACAATGGGGGAGGGTCCCACCAACTCAGAAGGAAATCCACGCGGAGGAGCAAGATCAGCCTGCTTGGTGACCCTTACCTTCACGCCTTTTCTCCTGGGTCGTTCTCTCGGTTTCGCCTCCCTCCGTTCTTTAGGGGTGGAAACGACAGAGGGGTTTTTGGAGTTGACCGATGTGATCGGGCGCCCAGCTGACTCCTTCACTGGGGCCCCCTGAAGTTTAAAGCCGGCTTTGGGGTTCTCGCTTCTGTCTTCGGCGGGCTTGGGCACACTTGGCGGAAATGCCCAACTCCTCCGCAATTGTAGCAGACATTTTGCGGTCTCCTGACAGGCACTACCCCGGTGGTAGCTTCAGGCACAGGTTCTGGAGGAACCTTTCCAAGGGGTGAATTAACCCCTGCAGCCAGTAGGGTTAGCATCTGTGTCAACTGAGTGACTTGGGCCTTCAGTTCATCTATCTCCGGACTTCCACTTGACACACTAAACGTCCGAACTTCAGCAGAGGATGAAAACCCTGAACTTTTTTTCTTCTCCGCTAGGATTGCCTCCTCTTCCCTCACTGTCCGTATAAGATCGGGGTATCGCAGAGAGGTCCCTCCTGGCAGAGTCCTCAACTGAATCCAGACAGGATCAGAGCTTAGAGCGCCTCTGAGTATCTGTTTCATCCTGACCTGATCCATGTCCTTTGCGTCTATTCCCTTCTTCAGCACAATCTGGTATAGCATCTTATTCAAGCGCCTTATGTACTCGGACAATGCTTCATTCCTCTGCTGGTACATATGTTCAAAGAGAAAAAGTAAGTCTGTGGCTCTTTCGGTACGCCCAAACTCCTCCTGCAGCATGCGAAGATAATCATAGGCTGTACAGGACCCCTGACTGAACTTCAGATTCCGAATGGCTTCTGCTGCAATGCCCTTTAGACTCTCAGTGATCCGTTGTTTTTTTTGTATCTCCGGGACATCCCATTCTTCTAAGGCTTGCATAGCCTGCTCCATCCAGGTCTCATATTCTTCCTCTCCCTGGGGTACGGGCTGCGTCCCTGAGAAGATTCGCAGCTTCCGGTAGCTATAATTTGCAGAGGGTGAGGTGAGTTTGGCAACGCTCTCTACTAACTTTCCTATGTCCTTGAAGAAAGAGGCTGGAGGGTAACTAGCAGTTAGCTCAGATGTGGTAGTTGCTCCTACAGTTCCCAGTGGGGACTGACTTGGTCCCTCAGAACTACTAACTGGGTTGGCTAAAGATATTAGCCGCACTTTAACTTCCCTTGTTAGCTGAATGCTATCACCCCGGTAGCAATGTGGGATTCCTTTCTTCCATTCCAGTAGGGCATAGGTGTGGGAGCCTTCTTGGTTTGTTATGGTGTCTATGACAAACACTTTCTGGTCAGGCGCTAAGGTAGTTACTGCTTTACGGATCTGTTCCTCTGTCCATGTGCCATCAGGAATGTCCATCACTACACTCAGCCCGTCCTGGGCGTTTTGTTCTTTGCACCACTTTGCTGCGGCTGTCAGATCCATGGTTGGGCTGTTGGTGTGGGTATCTCTGTGCGAGGGGTATCAGAAGTGATCCCGGACGAGCCCCCACGTGTAGCGCTTACCCCCTAAGGAGCGGCTGAATTTGTTGGGTCTTCTGGTCCTCCTCCGCAACACTCGATCCACCGCACACCAGCACACCTGAGGAAAGTCCCTAATACCAATCCCCCTGACTGAGTTATGATGCAATAGCACCAGAATTCTTTCTGAGTGACAAGTAACTCTTCAAGACACCAGAAAATTAAAGCAAATATCAATTTTACTCATGAAAGATCAATACCAGTTAACAAATTAATCATCACACATACAGTTAATATAATACATATAGTACAAGGTGATAGCTCCCTAACACCCTCTTCCTGCGGCCGCAGGGATTGAACTGGTAAGATTATGTATGCTGCGCAGCAGTCAGCAAGATTACTTTAAACTAACTGTGGTACTTTACCCACTAGAAACCCCTTTAAACAGTTTACTGAACTATATGTCCCAATCTGCAAGGCCTTGCTGCAGGAGTGTAAGTGCACTAGTCCGAGGTCTTCGTTTTCTTCGCTAGCAAAAAATAGAAAGGGCCCTATTTGTAATCCAACAGGGGTATCTGTAATATCCGATGCAAACAACCGGTGAGCGAATCTTTTAGCAGCAGACCGCTCAACAGTGGGCTAACGTTCTCGGGCCCTGCGACAAGTATTTGAGTATGTCTCTGGAACCCTCCGATGGTACTGGTCTAGTGTTCTCCACAACACAGCTCAGATAGTCCCTCAGATGTGTGTGTGTGAGTGTGGTATAGTACGAAACAGTTGGGCGCAAGCCCTCTCACCACACACGGCCCTGGTGACTGGGATCCTCTCGGCACGCGACCCCCGTCGGATCTCCAACGCTCGTCCCATCACACGGCTCTTGTCTCAGGGGAACTGCAGGAACTCTTTACTGCTGCCCAGACATCGCTGGCTGCTTTCCACGAGGTAGGCCGGAGTTCAGTCACACACTCACAGGAACAGTTCCTCCCAGGTCTGTGTCCCAGGCTGGAGAGAGAGTTAAACACCTGCCATCCGGTCTTTTTTTCTGTTCCCCAGATCCTTTGCTCCCCTGGGCGTTCCTGGGAGTGGCATTCCCCTCCTTCCTGGGTTGTTCCAGAAAAAAGTAAAACTTTGAGCCCGACGTCCCACTTCTGGTCAGCAGAGGGCACCAAATGTCTATTTTACATACACTCCTGCATAATCCTCTCTAAAGCATAAGCTGACACCGCTACACAAGTATACACAGTGCATGGTGCGACTATACAGGACACACACTACACAAGTATACACAGTGCATGGTGTGACTATACAGGACACACACACTACACAAGTATACACAGTGCATGGTGTGACTATACGGGACACACACACACACACACCCTCACCTGAAACTTACCGGCTCCGCACTCGCCGCCATGCTGAAGGTTGGCTTAGAGACCGCACACCGCCCGCCTCCCGTTATATACCGCACGGGGGAGGGGCACGGACGGCGTGCATGCGGACGGGGCGGGGCTTGTGGGCGTGGCAGCAGAATGAAGCTCCACATTTGACAGGGAAAGCATTAGAGCTGCAGCAGCCATTAGGTTGTTTGTTTCAATAAAGTTGAATACAAAAAAAAAAAAAAGTGGTGGAGTGGAGGCCACATGCTTCCTGTGAAACGCGGAGCTCCACTCCGCAGCCACAACCCGTGATTTCACATTGCGCATGTGCGGAGCTGTCCAGCTGTGTGTAGCCGTCTCTGCACCTCATTGTTGGCGTCACAGAGAGAGCGGACCTTTCATGGTGAGACCCATCGTCTGTATTATATTCTACACCAGCCTGGCAGAGTATGACGTCACTTTATGATAAATCACCTCTTTATTTTACACCTGCAATGGATTTCACCAACCCTCTGAGAAGCAATCTACAGTGGGTCGCTTTTCAGAGGGCAGTAGACCTACACCTCGGGGGTGATCTGTCGTCCTTCTTAATGCCCGTCTTTAACCGCTTCAGTACCGGCCCATAGTCATGTGACGTCCACAGAGGGGATCCCCCAATCCTGGGTGGGCAGGACGGCCATCACAAATTTTGGGGCCCCCTTACACGGCTTTAGACAGGGCCCCCCCCTTGGAGCAGAGAACCGGGTGGGGGTGCCGACGAAAGAAACCCAAGTGTAATCTCTCCTGATGCGAGATAATAAGCGGGGGGAGGGGCCCTGGGGACCATCGGGCCCCTTACAGGTGTAATGCAAAAAAATGGGAGGGGACGGCCAGGCCTGCAAGGGGCCCTGGGGACCATCGGGCCCCTTACGAGTGTAATGCAAAAAAATGTGAGGGGACGGCCAGGCCTGCAAGGGGCCCTGGGGACCATCGGCCCCTTACGGGTGTAATGCAAAAAAAAAATTGGAGGGGACGGCCAGGCCTGTAAGGGGCCCTGGGGACCATCGGGCCCCTTACGGGTGTAATGCAAAAAAATGGGAGGGGATGGCCAGGCCTGTAAGGGGCCCTGGGGACCATCGAGCCCCTTACGGGTGTAATGCAAAAAAATGGGAGGGGACGGCCAGGCCTGTAAGGGGCCCTGGGGACCATCGGGCCCCCTTACGGGTGTAATGCAAAAAAATGGGAGGGGACGGCCAGGCCTGTAAGGGACCCTGGGGACCATCGGGCCCCTTACGAGTGTAATGCAAAAAAATGGGAGGGGACGGCCAGGCCTGTAAGGGACCCTGGGGACCATCGGGCCCCTTACGGGTGTAATGCAAACAAATGGGAGGGGACGGCCAGGCCTGTAAGGGGCCCTGGGGACCATCGGGCCCCTTATGGGTGTAATGCAAAAAAAAATTGGAGGGGACGGCCAGGCCTGTAAGGGGCCCTGGGGACCATCGGGCCCCTTACGGGTGTAATGCCTGTACCCCCTGATGGCGGCGCTGCAGGTGGGCGTCATATGACGTCCTGGGCTTTGTGGGGGGATATCTGAATGATAGGAGGAGATGGAGGCATCGTTTAGATATCATTGTGTTCCGGCGGCGATCCTGCGCACCGTAAGAACGATCATATCGGCGGTTCCGCCACTTAATCATTCTTATAGGCGGCAGGAGGAGACACCCCTCCCCCTCCCGCCGCCATCCGGTGCTTCTCCGGGCTCTCCCGTGCCATCGGGGGCCCAGAGAAAGAATCGTCCGGCGCCGGATGGTAAGCATAGAGATGACCGGTGACCAGATGGGTCACCAATCATCTCTATGACCTTCGGCGGCCCGGGCGCGACGTGATGACGTCACGCCCAGGGTTCCCGGAAGTAAACAAAGCCGCGATTGCGGCTTGTCAGCATGAGATCGGTGAATTTTTTTTTTTCACGATCTCATGCCTTCCAGCCTGGAGGAGAGATGTGGGGGGAGGGGGAGGTCTTATTGACCCCGCCTCTCTCCATAAAGAGGACCCATCACACTGATTCCTATTACAGGGGATGTTTACATTCCTTGTAATAGGAATAAAAGTGATCAAAAAAAAAAAAAATGTCAAATAAATAAATAAATAAATAATATATATTTTTTGTTTTTTAAAACGCCCCCGTCCCCAGTAGCTCGCGCTGAGAAGCGAACGCACACGTAAGACCCGCCCACGTATGTAAACGCCATTTAAACCACATATGTGAAGTATCGCGTGCGTTAGAGCGAGAGCAACAATTCTAGACCTCCTCTGTAACTCTAAACTGGTAACCTGTAAAAAGAAAAATTCAAAGTGTCGCCTATGGAGGTTTTTAAGTAACAAAGTTTGGCGCCATTCCACGAGTGTGCGCAATTTTAAAGCGTGACATGTTAGGTGTCTATTTACTCGGCGTAACTTCATCTTTCACATTCTACCAAAAAAATTGGGCTCACTTTACAGTTTTGTTATTTTTTATTTCACGAAACCGTTTTTTTTCCAAAAAAAAAGACACTTGAAAAATGATTGCGCAATTGCGAGATAAAAAGTTGCAATGACCGCCATTTTTATTCCCTGGGGTGTCTGCTAAAAAAACATCTATAATGTTTGGGGGGTTCTGAGTAATTTTCTAGCAATAGAATGATGATTTGTACATGTAGGAGAGTAGTGCCGGAATAGGCCCCCCCCCCGGTATGGAGGTGGGGATAAAAGCCCCCCGGTATTGAAGGGGTTAAGCGGAGGTTCCGCCATTTTTTTTTTCTAAAAGCCGGCTGCTACAAATCCTGCGGCTGCTGACCTTTAATACATGGGCACTTACCCGTCCAGCACACCCGCGATGTCGGCAGCCAAGGCAGAGAAATCGCTCGTCCCTCGGCTGCACCCGCCGCCATCCTCGGTGAGGGAATCGGGAAGTGAAGCGTTGCGGCTTCACTGCCCCGGTTCCCTACTGCGCATGCGCGCCGTGACTGGTCCCCGCTCTTTCCTGGGAACGGTGTATTTCCCAGGAGACAGCGGGGGAGGAAGGCACGGGGTGCGGGAAGGGGCGTGTCTGCCGCACTAGTTGTTCCTTGAAGTGGGTGCAAATACCTGTCTTAGACATTATGGGGAGTCTGCGCCAAATTGGACCGGCGCATCACGCCCCACAATGCACTGCACGGTCGCAGTGCATTGCTGTATGGTGATTGGCCAAACCGTGCACTATGACCCGCATGCTTTGGCCAATCCCAGCGCCGACAGCAAAGAAAGGACATAATTGGCCGGGGTCAATCATAAAACATTTAATAATGTAAAAATAAATAAGATAACAAAATGTAAAGCGCCGCCGTCCCCGCGCAGCAAAGAAAACGCATACGGAAGTCACGCCCGCATATGTAGATGGTGTTCAAATCACACATGTGGGGTATCGCCGCGATCGTCGGAGTGAGAGCAATAATTCCAGCTCTAGACCTCCTCTGTATCTCTAACCTGGTAACCGTAAAAAAAAAAAGTTAATTTTTCCCCAAAAGTTGCGTTTGTAACACCGCTGCACAAATACCGTGTGACGTAAAATCTTGCAACAATCCCCATTTTATTCTCTAGATTCTCTAAATATATATATGTACAAGGTTTGGGGGTTCTAAGTAAACTTCTGGCAAAAAATACGGGGCCAGATTCTCGTAGAATCCGCAGCGGCGTACGCCATTTACACTACGCCGCCGCAACTTACTGGAGCACGTGCCGTATTCTCCAAGCACTTGCTCCGTAGTTTGCGGCGGCGTAGTGCAAATGGCCCGGCGTGTCCCCGCGTAATTCAAAGGGGGGCGGCTTGTATTTAAATTAAGCGCGCCCCCCGCGTCGATCGAACCGCGCATGCGCCGGCCGGGGGAAAAAGCCCAGTGCGCATGCTCCAGCTCACGTCGGAAAACGTAGTTGAAACCGACGTGATCGTCACTTACGCAATGCCCTATTCGCGAACGACTTGGTAAAACGACGTAACCGACGGAAAAAGACGACGCTGTCCCGACGCCATACTTAACATGGCACACGACGGAACTTCGTAAACCTACCCCCTCATATAGCAGGGGTAACCTTACGCTTACGGAAACGACGTTAAAGACGACGAGGCGGCGTAAAAACGTTCGGGAATCGGCGTATTAGGCTCAGTTGCATAGGCAAATGAGAAATCAACGTGAAGGCCACCTAGCGGCCAGGAAAGTCATTACATCTACGATCCGACGGTGTAATTGTATTACACCTGTCGGATCTTCACCGTATCTATGCGTAAGTGATTCTGGCAAATAATACGGATTTTAACTTGTAAACACCAAGGGCCAGATCCAGAAAGAAGATACGTCGGCGTATCTCGAGATACGGCGCGTAACTTCTAGGATGCGCCGGCGTATCTTTTTTCTGTATTCAGAAAACAAGATACGCCGGAATTTTGCTTAGATACGAGCGGCGTAAGTCTCTTACGCCGTCGTATCTTCGTTGCATATTTACGCTGGCCGCTAGGTGGCGCTTCCGTCGGTTTACGCGTCGAATTTGCAAATGAGCTAGATACGCCGATTCACGAAACGTACTTGCGCCCGGTCGTCGTATTTTACGTAGTTTGCGTAAGTCCGGCGTAAAGTTACCCCTGCTATATGAGGCGTACGTAATGTTAAGTATGGACGGCGGGACAGCGTAGAATTATCCGTCGTTTACGTCGTTTGCGTAAATCGTTCGCGAATAGGGCTTTGCGTAAGCTACGTTCACGTCGAAACCAATGAGTATTTGTGGCGTAATTTGGAGCATGTGCACTGGGATGCGTCCACGGCCGGCGCATGCGCGGTTCGGAAAATGCGTCAGTTACGCGGGGTCACGATTCATTTACATGGATCACGCCCCCTACCTGCCTATTTCGAATTAGGCGCTCCTACGCCGGCCCATTTACGTTACACTGCCGCAACTTTGGGTGCAACTTCTTTGTGAATACGGCACATGCCTCTCAAAGTTACGGCGGCGTAGCGTAAATGAGATACGCTACGCCCGCACAAAGATACACGGATGTATCTGAATCTGGCCCCAAATGTAAGAAATTGGTGTAGTCATGGCCCTTTTCCTCTATCTCCCAGAAAAATCACCGGCAAAATGGCCACGGTGGACCACGGGAAAATGACCGCCGAGTTTAGTATGTTTTCTAATTGGTTTAGGAGTACTATGAATATTAGTGTGATGGAGGAGGGGACACTGACACTGACACTGGGGGGTATGGGTATAATATTCCTGCTGGGGGGGAGTATGGGTATAATATTCCTGCTGGGGGGGGAGTATGGGTATAATATTCCTGCTGGGGGGGGGGGTATGGGTGTAATATTCCTGCTGGGGGGGAGTATGGGTGTAATATTCCTTCTGGGGGGGGGGTGGGTGTAATATTCCTGCTGGGGGGAGTATAGGTGTAATATTCCTGCTGGGGGGGGTATGGGTATAATATTCCTGCTGGTGGGGTATGGGTGTAATATTCCTGCTGGGGGGTATGGGGGTAATATTCCTGCTGGGGGGAGTATGGGTGTAATACTCCTGCTGGGGGGGGGATGGGTGTAATATTCCTGCTGGGGGGGAGTATGGGTGTAATATTCCTGCTGGGGGGGTATGAGGGTAATATTCCTGCTGGGGGAGTATGGGTGTAATATTCCTGCTGGGGGGGGGGGGGGGATGGGTGTAATATTCCTGCTGGGGGGGGGGGGGTGGGTGTAATATTCCTGCTGGGGGGTATGGGGGTAATATTCCTGCTGGGGAGTATGGGGTGTAATATTCCTGCTGGGGGGGGGTATGGGTGTAATATTCCTGCTGGGGGGGTATGGGTGTAATATTCCTGCTGGGGGGGAGTATGGGTGTAATATTCCTGCTGGGGGGGTATGGGTGTAATATTCCTGCTGGGGGGGAGTATGGGTGTAATATTCCTGCTGGGGGGGTATGGGGGTAATATTCCTGCTGGGGGGTATGGGGGTAATATTCCTGCTGGGGGGTATGGGGTGTAATATTCCTGCTGGGGGGTATGGGTGTAATATTCCTTCTGGGGGGGAGTATGGGTGTAATATTCCTGCTGGGGGGGTATGGGGGTAATATTCCTGCTGGGGGGTATGGGGGTAATATTCCTGCTGGGGGGTATGGGGTGTAATATTCCTGCTGGGGGGGTATGGGGGTAATATTCCTGCTGGGGGGTATGGGGTGTAATATTCCTGCTGGGGGGGTATGGGTGTAATATTCCTGCTGGGGGGTATGGGGGTAATATTCCTGCTGGGGAGTATGGGGTGTAATATTCCTGCTGGGGGGGGTATGGGTGTAATATTCCTGCTGGGGGGGAGTATGGGTGTAATATTCCTGCTGGGGGGGAGTATGGGTGTAATATTCCTGCTGGGGGGGTATGGGGGTAATATTCCTGCTGGGGGGTATGGGTGTAATATTCCTGCTGGGGGGGTATGGGGGTAATATTCCTGCTGGGGGGTATGGGTGTAATATTCCTGCTGGGGGGGTATGGGGGTAATATTCCTGCTGGGGGGTATGGGGGTAATATTCCTGCTGGGGGGTATGGGGTGTAATATTCCTGCTGGGGGGTATGGGTGTAATATTCCTGCTGGGGGGTATGGGTGTAATATTCCTGCTGGGGGGTATGGGGGTAATATACCTGCTGGGGGGAGTATGGGTGTAATATTCCTGCTGGGGGGGTATGGGGGTAATATTCCTGCTGGGGGGTATGGGTGTAATATTCCTGCTGGGGGGTATGGGGTGTAATATTCCTGCTGGGGAGTATGGGGTGTAATATTCCTGCTGGGGGGGGGTATGGGGGGGTAATATTCCTGCTGGGGGGAGTATGGGGGTAATATTCCTGCTGGGGGGGGTATGGGGGGTAATATTCCTGCTGGGGGGACGTCTGTGCAGGAAGTTCTTCTCATGCGATAGTCACACCTCGGTGTCCCGGATTCCCGAATCGATGCAAAACGCTTGCGATCCTTTCACTTTCAATATCACCCCAAAATGATTTTGCCGCGAATGTCTCCTGACAAATCGCAGGACTGCTTTTGGGAAACGGGCGCCCCGTCATTTTGTTTGTGTGATTTGTCAGGTGACAATATTGTCCCGTGATTGGGTGAAAGTAACGGAATCACAAGCGTGTTCCGCATTTGTGGCGATTCGGGAATCTCAGTAATTCCGCCCGCGATCCGGAACGCCCGGGTGTGATCGCAGCCTAAGCGTCTTCTATCAGTTGCTGGGATCTCCTCCTATAGATTCTGGGGGAACGTTTTCTTCCTCAAACATTCGTTTCATTCTTCATTCCACCGCTAATCTATACTCACCACTGACCTTGTATGGCGCTTTTCTCTCTGAGGACTCCAAGTATTGGAGATGGCGTTGGCCGGGAATCGAACCCGGGTCATCTGCTTTGATAGCAGCTGTGCTAACCACTGCACCACCAACGCAAAGGTAGCATGTTGTGTGGGAGGAAACCGGAGTACCCGGAGGAAACCCACGCAAGCACAGGGAGAACATGCAAACTCCATGCAGATAGTGTCCTGGTCAGGATTTGAACCAAGGACCCCAGTGCTGCAAGACTCACCACTAAGCCTCTGTGCTGCCCATATGCGGCCTCTGTTCTCTAAGGCCCGCCCCCGCTCAGCGGGGTTCATCAGTTATGTCCACTCAAAACTCCTCCAGAAAAAAACAACAAAGAGGGGTACAGTGGTCCCCAAATTAGCAACACAGTGGAACTAAATATTCCATTCACACTTAGGCCTCATTCACACAGGGGGTAATAATCCGTACCCCATGGGAGGGCCTTGCTGGTGGGAAGAGCTCTCATTTCCCCAGCAGAGAAAGCCTACAGAAAGCTGGAAAGACTCCTCCCGCCTCTGAAGACAAAAAGAGTTCCAACCTCCCCTCATAGACGGTCCAACACACGCCTCCAAAACATACCGGCCTCCAACCTCCCGTCATAGCCGATCCACCACACGCCTCAAAAACATACCGGCCTCCACCATCCCCTCATAGCCGGTCCAACACACGCCTCAAAAACATATCGGCCTCCAACCTCCCGTCATAGCCGATCCAACACAGGCCTCAAAAACATACCGGCCTCCAACCTCCCGTCATAGCCGATCCAACACAGGCCTCAAAAACATACCGGCCTCCAACCTCCTGTCATAGCCGGTCCAACACAGGCCTCAAAAACATACCGGCCTCCAACCTCCCGTCATAGCCGGTCCAACACACGCCTCAAAAACATACCAGCCTCCAACCTCCATTAATTGTTGGTCCAACACAGGTCTTAAAAAACCCAATGTGACATCTGTGTGGGTGCCGGTGCACGGCCCCGAACGCACCCAGGGTGCGTCCGCGCAACTGCACCCACATGGATGTCCTTTTTGGGGTTAACGCAGCCCCCACACAGGGTACAAATTCATACACCCCGTGTGAGTGAGGCCTTGGACTTCTCCATGAAGAACCTCACTGGTGGGAAGAGTTCTCATTTCTCCAGCAGAGAAAGCTGGAAAGACTCCTCCCGCCTCTGAAGCCAAAGAGTTTCAACCTCCCATCATAGCCGTTCCAACACACGCCTCGAATATACTGGCCTTTAACCTCCCCTCATAGCCGGTTCAACACACGCCTCAAAAACATACCGACCTCCAACCTCCCCTCATATCTGGTCCAACACACGCCTCAAAAACATACAAGCCTTTAACCTCCACTCATATCTGGTCCAACACACGCCTCAAAAACATACCGGCCTCCAACCTCCATCAATTTATGGTCCAACACAGGCCTTAAAAAACCCAATGTAACATCTGTGTGGGTGCCGGTGCACGGCCCCCGAACGCACCCAGGATGCGTCCGCGCAACTGCACCCACATGGATGTCCTTTTTGGGGTTAACGCAGCCCCCACACGGTATAGATTTATACACCCCGTGTGAGTGAGGTCTTGGACGTCTCCATGAAGGACCACACTGGTGGAAGGAGCTTTAATTTCTCCAGCAGAGAAAGCCTAAAGAAAGCTGGAAGGACTCCTCCCACCTCTGAAGACAAAAGGAGTTTCAACCTCCCCTTATAGCCAGTTCAATACACGCCTTAAAAACATACAGACCTCCAACCTCCCCTCATATCTGGTCCAACACACGCCTCAAAAACATACCGACCTCCAACCTCACCTCATATCTGGTCCAACACACGCCTCAAAAACATACCGGCCTCCAACCTCTATTAATTTATGGTCCAACACAGGCCTTAAAAAACCCAATGTGACATCTGTGTGGGTGCCGGTGCACGGCCCCCGAACGCACCCAGGATGCGTCCGCGCAACTGCACCCACATGGATGTCCTTTTTGGGGTTAACGCAGCCCCCACACGGTATAGATTTATACACCCCGTGTGAGTGAGGTCTTGGACGTCTCCATGAAGGACCACACTGGTGGAAGGAGCTTTCATTTCTCCAGCAGAGAAAGCCTAAAGAAAGCTGGAAGGACTCCTCCCACCTCTAAAGACAAAAGGAGTTTCAACCTCCCCTTATAGCCGGTTCAACACACCCCTCAAAAACATACCGGCCTCCAACCTCCCCTCATATCTGGTTCAACACACGCCTCAAAAACATACCAACCTCCAACCTCCCCTCATATCTGGTCCAACACACGCCTCAAAAAAATACCGGCCTCTAACCTCCCCTTATAGCCAGTCCAACACACGCCTCAAAAACATACCGGCCTCTAACCTCCCCTCCTTTTCTCCCTCTCTCCCTCTTCCATGCTCCCCCTCCCCCTTGTTCCACCTTTCCCTTTAGAATGCAATATTTTTGATTAATCTTAAAGCTTAATGCCAACATTTACACTCTTGGCAACTTTTGGATGTTGGCCGTCATGTTTGCCCAGCCAATTAAATTGGGCAGAGGTTGGTACCTGGAGGTCACCCGGCTGTAAGTGCTATTAAAAGTAAAGATCCGGTTTAGGACTCCTGGCGGTCCTCCTTGGTTGCCCTGCGCTTCTTCACTAGCTGGAGTAATTCCCGTACGTGAAGACGGGTCTGATTACTACGAGTTTCATCATTGGGATCAACAGGCTGTGTTGTACTTTGTTCACCAATGGCGGAATCCAGTAGCTTGTTGATGTCATCACTCGGTATGATGTCACTCTTTCGTGAGAAGATCTTCCTGTGCCCGGACACCATTTTTGATTTGAGCTTCTTTATACGCTGGCTTAGCCTATCACTAAAGGAAGCTCGAGGAGGTGTGACTCTGGAAACAGGAACGTCAGTCTCTGTCATAGCTCTGGCCTCATTTCTCCTACGACGTGCGACGCTGGGATGGACAGTTAATCTTTTCCATCGTGGGTCAAGGCCGGTATTTAATGCTGGGGGCCTGTATTCAGTTAGAAGGATCCTATCACTCCATGGCCTACTGTAATTCCTGGTAGGTGCGACGCTGGGGATGGGAAAGGTTGTCTCCTCCAATGCACTTGTTGCATTTTCACTTGCTGGTGAAATGGTGTCACTTGTTGGTGAAACGGCATCGTCACGTGTTGGTGAAACGGTGTCCTCAATTGTTGGTGAAACGGCGTCGCCACGTGTTGGTGAAACGGCGTCGTCACGTGTTGGTGAAATGGCCTCACTCGTTGGTGAAATGGCGCCACTCGTTGGTGAAATGGCCTCACTCGTTGGTGAAATGGCATCACTCAGTGGTGAAATGGTGCCACTTGTTGGTGGAATGGCGTCACTCGCTGGTGGAATGGCGTCACTCGCTGGTGGAATGGCGTCACTCGTTGGTGAAATGGTGCCACTTGTTGGTGAAATGGCGTCACTCGGTGGTGAAATGGTGTCACTCGCTGGTGGAATGGCGTCACTCGCTGGTGAAATGGCGTCACTCGCTGGTGAAATGGCGTCACTCGGTGGTGAAACGGCCTCACTCGTTGGTGAAATGGCGTCACTCGGTGGTGAAATGGCGTCACTCGGTGGTGAAATGGCGCCACTTGTTGGTGAAATGGCGTCACTCGGTGGTGAAATGGCGTCACTCGGGGTGATGTTGCTACTTGTTGGTCGGCGCAGTCGGTAGAATGGCTTGAAGTATATTAGGAGCAGCACCGCCAGCATGGTGATCACCCCCAGAATGCATTCTGACCGGTGCTCAGTAACCATTTCTATAAGTACGGGGGGCACTGTGTTGTCTAGGGCCACCCACCCCTTAGACCAGACTGACCAGAGCCCGGTGACCACCCACTGGGGCCAATCTCCAGCCTTTATATACAGGGGTAGGATTATGTTCTCAAAGACTGGGCCCCGTCTGTTCCAGATATCGATCAGTAGATAAATGAATCCGATCAGCTCCTGGAACATCATAAAACGTCCTAATATTCTGGCCAGGCGATTTTGGCGCAGGACGTATTTCACAATCAGAAAACACATCAGGACGGCCAAACTAAACCAGACTGGAGGACGGGTCAGGAGTATAAACCAGCTGATGGGTTCTGGAGGGACATGTTCAGTTCCACTGACTGTTTCCTCCACTGGCTGCTCCGTCCTCTTAACATTCTTCTCCCCCATGGGGGTCTCTGGGGCCCCTCTAACATTCCTGGGCTCCTCCCCCATTGGGGTCTCTTTGATGTTTTTTCTGGGTACAGCCCATGGGTACAGGATCCTAAAAATCAATGGAATCTCTGCTGGCTGCTCAGTCTTCTTCTTCATGTTCTTCTCCTCCATGGGGGTCTCTGGGGCCCCTCTAACATTCCTGGGCTCCTCCCCCATTGGGGTCTCTTTGATGGTTTTTCTGGGTACAGCCCATGGGTACAGGATCCTAAAAATCAATGGAATCTCTGCTGGCTGTTCCACAATCCCCTCCTCCTTCTCCTGATCCATGTGGACCTCTGGGGGCCCCCTGATGACATTTGGGGGCCCCTGCTGATCCACGTGGACCTCTGGGGATCGGATGATGATGTGTCTCTGGACTCCCAAAGAGAGTATCACAGTAACACACATAACAAGGATTTGGTTCCTCATTTTTGCTTGTAGAAAATAAGTGGCAGGAAATGCCAATTACTAGTAATAGACGATCAGACAATTAATGCCAATCAATCAATCAATCAATAGACTCTGAATTCCAATCACTGGAGATAATGTGATGAAATACAAATCCAATCACTCAGGAGCTCTGCAAGAGAGATGCTTCTCCTGGCAAGACCTAATGTCAAGTGACGGCTCCTCCCCCTGCACGGCTATTTATAGGCTGAGGCTGTGACATCACAGCAGGCCAGGTTACCGTGGTAACAGAATGTTTTGTTTTCACTTCTGTGCTTCCAACAGTTATTTTATAACTGACGATTTCTCTTAAAGGGGCCACGTCCTTATTTGTGAGCTTTGTGAATTCAGGCTGTTTACCAGCTGCAGCTGTGACATCACCCAGCAGGCCAGGTTGCCATGGTAACAGAATGTTTGTTTCCTCTTCTGTGCAGCTATTTTTACACAGCAGGTCACATGACCAGCACTGAGGAAATGCTGTCTGTGAATGTAACCAATCACTGGCCTCCCTTGCAGCCGACCAATCCCATTTATTATTAGATATTATTTGATGTCATTCAATTGATTATTGTTACTCGGAGATAATCCCGTATTTTATATCAGTGTCATATTAATACAATGTAATTATTCTGTATGTGCGAAAAATAAAAACGAACCTTGGAAAAGGTCGCGCTGTCACCCGATCGTATATATATATATATATTCATCTGTAACCCTTTCACTGCCAAACACAGATTTTTTTTACCGCTTTTAGCGCCAAACCAAATAATTTTTTTCCCCTCCCCTTTTTAACCCTTTCACTGCCAGCTCATATTTTTTTCATTCCTCTAACTTCTGGTGGGACTGCAGCCTCTTGTTGTATGTTTCTGTACAATGTAAGAGCTCAGCACCTCATTCCTCTAACTTCTGGCGGGACTGCAGCCTCTTGTTGTATGTTTCTGTACAATGTAAGAGCTCAGCACTTCATTCCTCTATCTTCTGGCGGGACTGCAGCCTCTTGTTGTATGTTTCTGTACAATGTAAGATCTCAGCACCTCATTCCTCTAACTTCTGGCGGGACTGCAGCCTCTTGTTGTATGTTTCTGTACAATGTAAGAGCTCAGCACTTCATTCCTCTATCTTCTGGCGGGACTGCAGCCTCTTGTTGTATGTTTCTGTACAATGTAAGATCTCAGCACCTCATTCCTCTAACTTCTGGCGGGACTGCAGCCTCTTGTTGTATGTTTCTGTACAATGTAAGATCTCAGCACCTCGTCCCTCTAACTTCTGGCGGGACTGCAGCCTCTTGTTGTATGTTTCTGTACAATGTAAGAGCTCAGCACCTCATTCCCCTAACTTCTGGCGGGACTGCAGCCTCTTGTTGTATGTTTCTGTACAATGTAAGATCTCAGGAGGAGGATCGGCACAAACTTTTTTTTTTTTTTATTCATATATTTATGTCGTCTAATTTTACAGCTCATCAGGGTTGTAAACAGAACGGTTGCTATGACAACAGTGTTGTTTACCTTTCTAGCTGAGCTCTCATGTATGGGGCCCGATGTTCTCTAGTAGTGTTGCTCACGAATATTCGAATTGCGAATATTCGCTACGAATATTGCATATTCGAGTATTCGCGAATATCGCGAATATCGCGGCGAATATTCGCTATTTCGAATATTCGAATGTTTTAAATTTTTTTTTAGAACAGATCACATCCTAGAGATCCCCATCGACGTCTAAAAGCATTGCTGGTATGATTAGATAGGCATGTGCATTTCGTTTCGTTCCGAATCGAAATTCGGACGAATTTTCCATTATTCGGACATTCGGATGCATACGAATTTCCGAATTGCTATAATAACGAAAAATTTCGACCGTTTTCGGAATTCGTTCATTTTCGACCAAATTTCGAAAAAAAAAAATGGTCGAAATCGAATTTTTTTTTCGAATTCCGAATCGAATACCCGCGGACTAAATTCGATCGGAATTCGAAAAAAAAAAAAATTCGAATTTAATTCGAAAAAAATTCTATTAGAAAAGAGACTATTTGTTTTCTAATCTGGTTGAAATATTTTCGATTTCGACCGATTTTTTCGAAATTCGGTCGAAAACGAACGAATTCGAAAAACGGTCGAAATATTTTCGATTTCGACCGTATTTTTCGAAATTCGGTCGAAAACGAACGAATTCCGAAAACGAATTCAACACATGTAACGAACCTAACTTAACGAAATTTATTAAATGACGAATTGAAACGAAACGAAACGAAACGAATTTTTCACTTTTGCACATGCCTATGATTAGAGACCTTGGGCCGAGTAGCTGCAGCGCTCATTTTATATTGCCGAAAAATCGCAATGCGATTATTCGGCAAATAGCGATATCGCGCGATTATTTTATATTGTAATATATCACGAATATTCTGAGCCAATCAGAGTGCTCCTTCCGCATTTGCCGAATATTCGCAATTATTGTGTATTGTAATATATCACGAATATTCTGAGCCAATCAGAGTGCTCCTTCCGCATTTGCCGAATATTCGCAATTATTGTGTATTGTAATATATCACGAATATTCTGAGCCAATCAGAGTGCTCCTTCCGCATTTGCCGAATATTCGCAATTATTGTGTATTGTAATATATCACGAATATTCTGAGCCAATCAGAGTGCTCCTTCCGCATTTCTCGAATATTCGCAATTCGCATTCGCAATTCGCAATCGCATTCGCATTCGCGATAGCGAAAATTCGCAATCATTTCATTTCGAAAATATATCACGAATATTCGTATTTAGCGAATATCTGTCGAATATTCGACTATATATTCGAGATATATCGCGAATTCGAATATGGCATATTCTGCTCAACACTATTCTCTAGAACAAGTATACAGACATGTTACCAATAGCAACCAATCAGAGGGGGAGGGAAGAGATGAGGGTAGTGGGGGGAGGGGGGTCTTGGATTGTTTATTATGGGATGAATACAGAGACTGAATCTACTCGTCGCCTGGCTGTCAGTCGGATCCGTCGCTTTCTCTCCGTTCTCCATCCCTGATTGGGAAGAAGTTCTAAATGAAGATGCAGTGATGGAGAACGCATGGAAGCCGGAGACAGCCAGGAGAAAAGCATTTTCAGAAGGCGATCAGCAATGGCAGCCGACATATTTCTCTCAGTATGGGTTCCATCGTAACCATTTGGGGGAATTCTATTGTTCCCTCAAAACATTCATCCCTGGAAAGAGACTCTGCAATCCAAGATGGCCGCTGTGTGTACATGGGAGGAGCCTGTGATACTTGTGTACATGGGAGGGGCCTGTGATACTTGTGTACATGGGAGGGGCCTGTGATACTTGTGTACATGGGAGGGGCCTGTGATACTTATATACATGGGGGGAGTCTGTGATACGTATGTATGTGGGAGGAGCCTGTGATACTTGTGTACATGGGAGGAGCCTGTGATACTTGTGTACATGGGAGGAGCCTGTGATACTTATGTACATGGGAGGGGCCTGTGATACTTGTGTACATGGGAAGAGCCTGTGATACTTATGTACATGGGAGGGGCCTGTGATACTTGTGTACATGGGAGGAGCCTGTGATACTTATGTACATGGGAGGGGCCTGTGATACTTGTGTACATGGGAGGAGCCTGTGATACTTATGTACATGGGAGGAGCCTGTGATACTTGTGTACATGGGAGGAGCCTGTGATACTTGTGTACATGGGAGGAGTCTGTGATACGTATGTACATGGGAGGAGCCTGTAATAATTATGTACATGGGAGGAGCCTGTGATACTTATATACATGGGAGGAGTCTGTGATACTTCTGTACATGGGAGGAGCCTGTGATACTTATGTACATGGGAGGAGCCTGTGATACTTATGTACATGGGAGGAGCCTGTGATAATTATGTACATGGGAGGAGCCTGTGATACTTATATACATGGGAGGAGCCTGTGATACTTATGTACATGGGAGGAGCCTGTGATACTTATGTACATGGGAGGAGCCTGTGATACTTATATACATGGGAGGAGTCTGTGATACGTATGTACATGGGAGGAGCCTGTGATACTTGTGTACATGGGAGGAGCCTGTGATACTTGTGTACATGGGAGGAGTCTGTGATACGTATGTACATGGGAGGAGCCTGTGATACTTGTGTACATGGGAGGAGTCTGTGATACTTGTGTACATGGGAAGAGCCTGTAATAATTATGTACATGGGAGGAGCCTGTGATACTTATGTACATGGGAGGAGTCTGTGATACTTATGTACATGGGAGGAGCCTGTGATAATTATGTACATGGGAGGAGCCTGTGATACTTATGTACATGGGAGGAGCCTGTGATACTTATGTACATGGGAGGAGCCTGTGATAATTATGTACATGGGAGGAGCCTGTGATACTTATATACATGGGAGGAGCCTGTGATACTTATGTACATGGGAGGAGCCTGTGATACTTATGTACATGGGAGGAGCCTGTGATACTTATGTACATGGGAGGGGCCTGTTCTACTTATGTACATGGGAGGAGCCTGTGATACTTATGTACATGGGAGGAGTCTGTGAAACTTGTGTACATGGGAGGAGCCTGTGATACTTATGTACATGGGAGGAGCCTGTGATACTTATATACATGGGAGGAGCCTGTGATACTTATATACATGGGAGGAGTCTGTGATACTTATGTACATGGGAGGAGTCTGTGAAACTTGTGTACATGGGAGGAGCCTGTGATACTTATGTACATGGGAGGAGCCTGTGATAATTATGTACATGGGAGGAGCCTGTGATACTTATGTACATGGGAGGAGCCTGTGATACTTATGTACATGGGAGGAGCCTGTGATAATTATGTACATGGGAGGAGCCTGTGATACTTATATACATGGGAGGAGCCTGTGATACTTATGTACATGGGAGGAGCCTGTGATACTTATGTACATGGGAGGAGCCTGTGATACTTATGTACATGGGAGGGGCCTGTTCTACTTATGTACATGGGAGGAGCCTGTGATACTTATGTACATGGGAGGAGTCTGTGAAACTTGTGTACATGGGAGGAGCCTGTGATACTTATGTACATGGGAGGAGCCTGTGATACTTATATACATGGGAGGAGCCTGTGATACTTATGTACATGGGAGGAGCCTGTGATACTTATGTACATGGGAGGAGCCTGTGATACTTATGTACATGGGAGGAGTCTGTGATACTTGTGTACATGGGAGGAGTGTGAGATACTTATATACATGGGAGGAGTCTGTGATACTTATATACATGGGAGGAGCCTGTGATACTTATGTACATGGGAGGAGCCTGTGATACTTATGTACATGGGAGGAACCTGTGATACTTATATACATGGGAGGAGCCTGTGATACTTATATACATGGGAGGAGCCTGTGATACTTATGTACATGGGAGGAGCCTGTGATACTTATGTACATGGGAGGAGTCTGTGATACTTGTGTACATGGGAGGAGTGTGAGATACTTATATACATGGGAGGAGTCTGTGATACTTATATACATGGGAGGAGTCTGTGATACTTATATACATGGGAGGAGCCTGTGATACTTATATACATGGGAGGAGCCTGTGATACTTATATACATGGGAGGAGCCTGTGATACTTATATACATGGGAGGAGTCTGTATACCTGATTACTGAACCAGAGAGACCATTCATAGGCTCGGGAACCCTTTGCAGGTGTTATGACTTAATTATCTGATTTGAGCCGAGAATATTCCAATCTTTCACAATCTTCTCATTTTCTGAGATTGTGGATTTGGGCTTTTCATGAGCTGGAAGCCACAATCATCACAATGATGACAAATCACGGCCTGAACCCTCTCGCTTTGCATGTAACGAGTCTCTCTCATATATTAGTTTTACCTTTTAAGTTGCATTAGTAAAAAAAAAATGGATTTTTGCACGATTTTAACATTTTTCGGGGTCCACCGGTACATAAGGGGTCCATATAGTGAACTTGGTGTTAAGTTATTCACTTTAACTGCTTGCCGATTGCCGCACACACATATACATCGACACAATGGCACGGGCAGGCAAATGGGCGTACCTGTACACCCCTTTAAATTTGCCGCCCAGCAGGGGCACGCACGCCCACATGCCACGTGCCTCGTGAGCGTGCTCGCGGATCCCAGGAACTCGATGTTTCCGGGCGGCCCGCGGTCGGCAAAGGCAGAACAGGGGGGTACCTTTGTAAACAAGACATTCCCCTGTCCTGCCTAGTGACATGTCACTGATCTACGGTGTACCGTGATCGGGAACAGTGATCAGTGACGTGTCACTGGTAGCTCCTCCCCCTAAAAGTAAGAATCACTCCCCAGGACTGACTTAACCCCTTTAGCGCCACCTAGTGGTTAACACCATTCACTGCCAGTGTCATTTTCACAGCAACAGTGCATTTTTATAGTATAAATGACAATGGTCCCAAAATGGTGTCAAAAGTGTCCGACGTAATGTCGCAGTCACGATAAAAATCGCAGATCGCCTCCATTACTATAAAAAGAAATATTAATAAAAATGCCATAGAACTATCCCCTATTTTGTAGACGCTGTAACTTTTGCGCAAATAAATAAATATATACGCTTTTTAAACCAAAAATAGGTAGAAGAATACGTATAGACCTAAACCGAGGAATAAAACGAAATTGGGGATATTTATTGTAGCAAAAAGTTAAAAATATTGCTTTTTTTTTTTTCAAAATTGTCGCTCTATTTTTGTTTTTTAGCGCAAAAAAATAAAAACCGCAGAGGTGATCAAATACCACCAAAAGAAATCTCTACTTGTGGGGGGAAAAGACGCCAGTTTTGTTTCGGAGCCACGGCGCACGACCGCGCAATTGCCAGTTATAGAGACGCAGTGCCGAGCTGTGGAGGGGCGGGGAGCCTGAAAGGCACTTTGGAAGCACCGCAGCACAGACACTTTTAACCCCTTCTTTGGCCTCTAGCGACCAAAAAACGCAGCTTAAACAGCGGTAAAATGGCGGAAGCTGGTGAAAGGTGTCTTAAAGAGACCACAACCCAAATAATGGGGACACATACCCGCCTTCCAGGACCCATCCTGTACAGTTTAGACACATTAATTCATACACAGGTGATAAGTGTTGTAGCAACCCAGACTCTACATCCCAAAACAATCAATTTTTTATTCTGCTCCGTGTGTTTCTGTTCTGTAGTTCAAGGACTATATTGGTTAAACAACAGCTGACATGAAAAGTTCAATTGTTTATGGGTAGTGATACACGCCGTGCACAAAACATAAAAAGTGACATTTTTACATGTAGCAACCATGGGCCAGATTCAGGAACAGTTACGCTGGCGGATCGAGTGATCCGCCAGCCTAACTGTGGCTTTGAGCCGGCGTTTCTGTTTTCTGTAACCAGAAAACAAGAAACGCCGGGTTGAAGGTCCGATGCGAGCAGCGTAACTGAGTTTCGCCATCGCATCGTTACTTCAACTTAAAAATGGCGCCGGGGGCGTTCCCGCCGATTTACGCTCAAAAAATATGTTAATGAGCGGAAATCGGCAATTCACGATCGAATTCCGGCGCGACGCAATGACGATACGACGTTTCCGGAAGCGATACGCGGCGCATAGATATACCTACATGGGGTTGGAGTATCCTATGTTAGGTATAGGCGTCGTCATCGCGTCGGGAAAAAAAAAAAAAAACGTCGCTTGCGTAAAACGGTCATGAATGGGAATGTGACGTCATTGACGTTCATTCACAGATTTTGGAGCATGCGCACGGGGATGTTTTGACACTCGACGCATGCGCAGTACGTTGGCGGCGGGATCGCGCGTAGTTAGCATACTACACGCCCCGTACCCGCCCAATTTGAATTTGTGATGCGCTGCCGCAACTTTAGGAGCAAGTGCTTCGTGAATGACAGCACTTGCTCCTAAAATTTCTGCAGCGCAACGCAAATGAGATGCGTTACTCCAGAGCAAAGATGCTCCCATCTACCTGAATCTGGCCCCAAGACTATAAATCCCAGAATTTGTATTCTGCTTTGTTTGCTTTTCTGTTCATTGTGCAGCTCTAGAGCGATATACGGCTAACAGTGGTGATGCGTCCATAGAGGGCGCCGGAGCGCCGCCCCCTCTGGCTCTCGCACCGCCAGTAAAATACATCGATTTGTGCGTTGCATGAATCTATGGGCCAGATTCAGGTAGAGTTAGGCTGGGGTATCTGTGATACTCCAGCTTAACTGTCACTTTAAGCCGGCGTCTCTGTAACCAGAAAACAAGAAACGCCGGGTTGGAGTTCCGATGCGATCGGCGCAATTGAATTTCGCCATCGCATCGCAACTTTAATTTAAAAATGGCGCCGATTTACGCCGAAAAAATATGTTAATCAGCGGGAGTCAGCAATTCACGATCGTATTCGGGCGCGACGCAGTGACTTTTCCGACGTTTCCGTAAGCGATACGCGGCGTAAAGATAAAGCAGCCCCCTAGTGGAGTATCCTATGTTAGGTATAGGCGTCGTCATCGCGTCGCAAAAAAAATAAAATCGCGTCGCTTGCGTAAAACGTCCATGAATGGGGATGTGACGTCATTGACGTTCACTGACAGAATTTGGAGCATGCGCACTGGGATGCATTGACACTCGACGCATGCGCAGTACGTTCGCCGCGGGATCGCGCTTAGTTTAAATAATACACGCCCCGTACCCGCCCAATTTGTATTCCGCCGGCTCATTTGCGATACGCTGCCGCAACTTTAGGAGCAAGTGCTTCATGAATAACAGCACTTGCTCCTAAAATTTCGCCAGCGTAACGTAAATGAGAAACGTTACTCCAGAGCAAAGATTCGCCCATCTACCTGAATCTGGCCCTATGTGTTTTTCGCCGCTGCCGCCGACCATTCAGATGGCCGGATGGTGAGCGTCGGCCATCTGAATAACGGCAGCTGGTTGGTTGTGTGGAAGTTCCTATCAGATAGCCCTTAGGCTGTAGTCGGCTTCCGAATGCTTATCTAAGGGACGTACGGGAGGTGCGTTCCTTGGATAAGACTGACAGGCGTCTCAGCCAATCGGGTTCACTGGTTCTGGTTACCGGTAACCTGATTGGCTGAAGCGTCATCGAGGGTGGGAGAAGACATCGAGGGACGTGGAATGAGGATGGATGACCCCCAGAAAGGTAGGTGCCGGGTGGGGGCGGAGGCATTTTACAGGGCACAGTGGCAACAATTAAAGGGCACAGTGGCGACGATTGATGGGCACAGTGGCTGCGTTTGATGGCATGGCACAGTGGTGACAATTGATGGGCACAGTGGCTGCATTTGATGGGCACAATGAGGCTGCAATTGTTTTTTTTTTTTCCGTTTGCGCCCCCCCCAAAAATTTAGAGCACCGGCCGCCACTGATGGGTAATCAAAGAGCTCACATACAAAGTTCAGAAGAATATTTTCATGGAAATTGTTACACTTCCTGTACAAAAAAGATAAAATGTGGAGATTTGACTGACATTTTTTACATCACCACATAGCAACCCAGACTATAAATCTCAAGATAGTAAAATCTTTATGCGG
Organism: Rana kukunoris; assembly: GCA_029574335.1. Taxonomy (NCBI): domain Eukaryota; kingdom Metazoa; phylum Chordata; class Amphibia; order Anura; family Ranidae; genus Rana; species Rana kukunoris. Next base: position 73,214 of record JAJQKJ010002715.1, read on the forward strand.
CTTTGTGTGTTTCTGTTTATTCTGCAACTCAATAACGAGATGGGTAATCAATAACTTCCATGCAAAGTTGAGTTTTGTGGTATTTGATACACGCCCTGTACAAAGGGTAAGAAGTTGTATCTTCAGAGATCGTCTCACATCCCTGCCGCCAGCCATGGATTCGGTTGCACTTCTAGGTGAGCTGAACTGCTCCATCTGCCTGAACATATACAGAGATCCGGTAGCACTGAGATGTGGGCACAGCTTCTGCCGGGTCTGTATCACCAGCTTCTTGGAAACCCAGAAGTCTTCTAAAACGTACAAATGCCCCAGATGTAGAAAACGATTTCCAGGGGAACTGTCGGTGCAGGAGAACATTTCCCTCCGTCACATCGCCGATCACTTCTTGTCTACCCAGCCCAAGCAAGAGGAGAGCGGGATCGTCTGCACCTATTGTATTCATTCTCAAGTGGCGGCTGTAAAAACCTGTGTGCTTTGTGAAGCTTCTCTGTGTGATAATCACGTGAGGGTCCACAGCAAGTCATCAGAACATGTCCTGTCGGACCCTACCACCTCCCTGGAGGGCAGAAAATGTTCTGTCCACGATGAGATCCTTAGGTATTTCTGCTCCGATGATAACGTCTGCATTTGTGCAACTTGCTCCTTCGCTGGAGACCACAAAGGCCACCAAGTGGAGGTTCTTCCAGAGGCTGCTGGTAAAATGAAAGAGACCTTAAAGGAAGACCTGGAAAAACTGACCTCCAACAAGAATGAAACCAAGGAACGTCTTCAAGTTCTACAGAAGAGCAAGACAATGGTGCCGGAAAGCGTGGCCGGCATTAGAGGGAAAGTCACCAACGTTCTGAAGAACATCAGGGAACAGTTGGACGGCTTGGAGACGAAAGTCTTAACTCAGATTTCAGGACTGGAGGAAAAGACGTTAAAAGGCGTCTCTGATCTGATCCAGAAGCTGGAAGAAACCCAAGAAGACCTCACCAAGGAGATTGCCGACACCGAGGAACTTTGTGAAATGACCGATCCTTTGAGTGTCCTACAAGCTTGTGAAACCAACATGGAGGAGGTGGAAGAACAAGAGACTCGTATATCAGATGAACAAATCAGTTCTGCCGGGAAATTCGACGAAGGCCGAGTTTTCGAAACTTTACACGTCGGATTCTGTGATATTATGACTGATATCAAGAAACATCTTCAGATCCACGAAATAACCAACACAACGCTGGATGCAAACACGGCTTCCGCCAGCGTCATGTTATCAAACGACTACAAATCTGTCTCCAAGAGCAACCAAAATACGAATTGTTATTCCGGTTCTCGGAGCTTCAAGCTGAATGATCAGGTCTTGAGCTTGGAGAGTTTAGGTTGGGGGCAGGGCTACTGGGAGGTTGACCCTCAGAGGGCCGACCACTGGATAATAGGGGTGGCCTACAGCAGTATAGACCGAGAGGGGCTAAAAGCCAGGATTGGGTCCAATAACAAGTCTTGGGGTATACAAAGAATGGGCTACACCTATTTTGCAAGACATGATGGTAAGCAGAAGCAATTGTCGGGAAAGTTTGGGCAGGGACAACGAATCAGAGTGTATGTGGATCACGGAGCCGGGCGTGTGTCCTTTTATGTGCTAAGTGACCCGATCCAACATCTACACACCTTCAATGCCACCTTCACCGAGGCCCTTCACATCGCTCTGTGTGTATCTAATAATATATGGATAAGGATTCTAAGCTAGGAAAAAAAAAATACTAGGTAATTAAAGGGGTGTTCCAGCCTTGTTTTATGTTTATTAAAAGTCAGCAGCTACAAAAAGTGTATCTGGGGGCTTTTAATAAACGGACACTTACCTGCTCCAGCATTCCAGCGACGCGCCGGCCGGGGCTCCGCTCCTCTCCCCCCCTCCCCGGCCGGCGTCCTCATCGTAACTGTGGGCACCCGGCCGTGACAGCCTTCGGCTTCACGGCCGGGCACCCACTGCGCATGCGTGCGCGGCGCGGCCCGCCGCTGATTGGACAGGCGATCGCATGGGACCTGTCATGTGTCCCAGGTGATCGCCTACAGGGAGGGGCTGCTGTAGGCGATTAAGCTTAATCGCCTAACCAGCCCCTCGGCGGAAGAAGGAAGTGGGACAGGAAGTCCCACTCCTCCTGAAACCCCCACTCCCCTCCCCAAAAAAATTACATGCCGATTTAATATATACAGTGGAACCTCGGATTACGAGGATAATCCGTTCCAGGAGAATGCTTGTAATCCAAAGCACTCGCATATCAAAGCGAGTTTCCCCATAGAAGTCAATGGAAATGAAAATAATTTGTTCTGCATTGACTTCTATGGCATGCAATACCACAAGTGGCCAGAGGTGGAGGGGCGCCGGAGAGCCTCGGAAAGGCTCGGGGACAGCTCGGAAAACCACGGAAAGACTTGGGAACGGAGTACTTCCGCGTTTTTCTGAGTATTTCCGCTCTGCTCCAGTTCCCCCCTACCTCAGGCCAAACGCGGTACTGCACACCACTGTGGCTTGAATACTGCTCCTTTTACAAGACAACACTCGCAAATCGGGTCATGATTTAAAAAAAATAAAATACAGCGTTCGTATTGCAAAACGCTTCTTAACCACTTCAGACCCGCGCTATTGACAAAATACGTCAACAGCGCGGACCTGAGGCGCCAAGTGGACGTCTTTGGACGTGATTTCTAGTGCATTACCCGCAAGCGCCACTTTCGAATCTGTATTTGAAAAAAATGAATCTTTACTCGTAAAAAAAAATTCTTAATTCTATGAGAAAATAGGGAAATCCCTGTTCCAAATGTTTTATTTCAAAGCTTAATTTCTGGCAAACAGCTGCATCTGCAGATGAAATACATACAGTATCTCACAAAAGTAAGTACACCCCTCACATTTTTGTAAATATTTAATTATATCTTTTAATGTGACAACACTGAAGAAATATTGACACTTTGGGCCCAATTTGGGCATTTTCACTTAGACCCCTTTCACATTGGGGCGGTTTGCAGGCGCTATTGCTAAAAATAGCGCCTGCAAACTGACCCTAAACAGCAGCTGCGCTAGCAGGACCGCTCCAAAAGTCCTGCTAGCCGCATCTTTGGAGCGGTGAAGGAGCGGTGTGTTTACCCCTCCTCCAACACTGCTGCCCATTGAAATCAGTTTTAACCCTTTTCTGCCACTAGCGGGGGTTAAAACCGCACCGATAGCGGCCCATTACCGCCACCGCACCTCACGCCCCAGTGTGAAAGGGGCCTTAGGGGTGTACTGACTTTTGTTGCCAGCGGTTTAGACATGAATGGCTGTGTGTTGAGTTATTTGTTATACAAGCTGTACACTCACTACACAACATTGGAGATACAAAGACCCCTCCCCCCCATGTACACCCCCCCCCATGTACACTCACTACACAACATTGGAGATACACAGACCCCTCCCCCCTGTGTACACTCCTCCCCCATGTACACTCACACCTCACTGTGCCCATGTGCATGCCTCACTGTGTTCATGCCTCACTGTGTCCATGTCCATGCCTCACTGTGTCCATGCCTCACTGTGCCCATGTCCATGCCTCACTGTGCCCATGTCCATGCCTCACTGTGTCCATGCCTCACTGTGTCCATGCCTCACTGTGTTCATGCCTCACTGTGTCCATGCCTCACTGTGTCCATGCCTCACTGTGTTCATGCCTCACTGTGTCCATGCCCATGCCTCACTGTGTCCATGCCTCACTGTGCCCATGTCCATGCCTCACTGTGTCCATGCCTCACTGTGCCCATGTCCATGCCTCACTGTGTCCATGCCTCACTGTGCCCATGTCCATGCCTCACTGTGTCCATGCCTCACTGTGTCCATGCCTCACTGTGTCCATGCCTCACTGTGCCCATGTCCATGCCTCACTGTGTCCATGCCTCACTGTGCCCATGTCCATGCCTCACTGTGTCCATGCCTCACTGTGCCCATGTCCATGCCTCACTGTGTCCATGCCTCACTGTGTCCATGCCTCACTGTGTCCATGCCTCACTGTGTTCATGCCTCACTGTGTCCATGTCCATGCCTCACTGTGTTCATGCTTCACTGTGTCCATGTCCATGCCTCACTGTGTCCATGCCTCACTGTGCCCATGTCCATGCCTCACGGTGTCCATGCCTCACTGTGTTCATGCCTCACTGTGTCCATGCCTCACTGTGTTCATGCCTCACTGTGTTCATGCCTCACTGTGTCCATGTCCATTCCTCGCTGTGTCCATGCCTCACTGTGCCCATGTCCATGCCTCACTGTGTCCATGCCTCACTGTGTTCATGCCTCACTGTGTCCATGTCCATGCCTCACTGTGTCCATGCCTCACTGTGCCCATGTGCATGCCTCACTGTGTCCATGCCTCACTGTGTCCATGCCTCACTCTGTCCATGTCCATGCCTCACTGTGCCCATGTGCATGCCTCACTGTGCCCATGCCTCACTGTGTCCATGTCCATGCCTCACTGTGCCCATATCCATGCCTCACTGTGCCCATATCCATGCCTCACTGTGCCCATGTCCATGCCTCACTGTGTCCATGCCTCACTGTGCCCATGTCCATGCCTCACTGTGTTCATGCCTCACTGTGTCCATGCCTCACTGTGTTCATGCCTCACTGTGCCCATGTCCATGCCTCACTGTGCCCATGCCTAGACTTACGTTTAACATAGAAGTATATAGAAGGGGTGCCATGCTTTGAAAAATCGGTGCTCCCCAGCCATAGGTCCCCCAGACAACATACTTTGCACACTTGTAGAGGAGAAATGGGGATACCTGTGTGCCAAGATCCGGGTCCATGGGACCTACGACCGGCCGGTACCGGGTCCCCAAAGTCACCGGAGAAATTACCATTTAACATGGGAGTCTATGGAAGGGGTGCCCAGCTAGGTTATCCGGACAACAAACTTTGCACACTTGTAGAGGAAGAGTGGGGGCTACATATGTGCCAAGTTTGGGGTCCAGGGGACCAGCCGGTACCGGGTTTCCAAAGTTCCGGAGATCAGGCGCAAAAAGGTGACTCGAGTATAAGCCGAGGGGGGCATTTTCAGCCCAAAAAAATAAAAGTGCTGAAAAACTCGGCTTATACTCGAGTATATACGGTAATTGCAAAGTAAGATAAAGTTATAATTTATTCAACGACTAATATATATTATTTGGTGCCGCACTTTGTATATTTCTTATAAATGAGGTAGTTTGCGGAAAAACGGGCATCGGCTGGTTTACTTGTGGGCATAGCTGGCCTCTTGGGGTGGAGGGTGGAGGGCAATCAGTGGGCGGGCCTAATCCATGAGCAGGTTTTATATGTAAAATATTGGTTGTCACGAATGATACAATTTTTAAATAATTCTGTTAGATAATGAAAATAAATTATTATTTTAACTCCCCCCATTACTTATACTTCCTATATGTCTATTTACTATTTTATTTCTATCTTGGTCTTGTGCCTGTGATATCATGTCATGGGGCCGTAGTATTTTATGTTTCTGTGAAGAATATTGGCAAGTTTGGGTTATTTATTTATTACAGGAATATGGCGCTACCCAATATGTGACATACATAAAATAAACACCAAAAAAAAAAAAAACTCATATAGAGCCCACAATTTATGTAGCATTTTACATATATATTATACATTCACATCAGTCCCCGCCCCCAAGGATCTTAAAAACAAAGGCATACATATATACATATATTATCAGTGCCAATGCTCTGTCGAGAAGTGCCTCCTATGAAATAGTGGCCACGCATGCGCAGGGCTGGTGGCTGATCGCCACCATTACTAGTATAAAAAAAAATAAAAAAAATAAAAAAAATAATAAAAATTACAGTATATATCCCACAAACCAATCAATATACACGTATTAGGATTTTTATTTTTATTTTTTTATTTTACCAAAGACATGTAGAAGAATACAATTTGGTAAAAAATGTATTAAGGGATTAAGGGATTTGATTTATATATATATGTATAATATATTATTATTATATAAAAGAAAAAAAAAGAAAAATTTTTTAAAATACATTTTTTTTTTTCTGCTATAAAATATGTTTTATAGCAGAAAATAAAAAAAGTTTTTTTTCTTTTAACCACTTAAGAACCGCCTACTGCACATTTACGTCGGCAGAATGGCACGGCTGGGCACATCAACGTATATATACGTTGATTTTAGTACCCAGCCGTGGGTCGCGGGCGCGCGCCCGCGACCCGGTCCGAAGCTCCAGGACCGGGACCGCGGGATTCGTGGACCCGATCGCCGCTGCGATCCGTCCCTGGAGCGGAAGAACGGGGAGAGCCGTGTGTACACACGGCTTCCCCGTGCTTCTCTGTGGCTGTAGCATCGATCGCGTCATCCCTGTAATAGGGGGACGCGATCGATGACGTCACACCTACAGCCACACCCCCCTACAGTAGTAAACAAACCACATAGGCACACATCCCCTACAGCGCCACCTTGTGGTTAACTCCCAAACTGCAACTGTCATTTCCACAGTAAACAATGCAAATTTAAATGCATTTTTTACTGTGAAAATGACAATTGTCCCAAAAATGTGTCAAAATTGTCCGAAGTGTCCGCCATATTGTCGCAGTCACGAAAAAAATCGCTGATCGCCGCTATTAGTAGTAAAAAAAAAAAAATTTACAAAAATGCAATAAAACTATTCCTTATTTTGTAAACGCTATAAATTTTGCGAAAACCAACCGATAAACGCTTATTGCGATTTTTTTTACCAAAAATACGTAGAAGAATCCGTATCGGCCTAAACTGAGGAAAACAAATGTTTTTTTATATATTTTTGGGGGATTTTTATTATAGCAAAAAGTAAAAAATATTGCATTTTTTTTTAAATTGTCGCTCTATTTTTGTTTATAGCGCAAAAAATAAAAACCGCAGAGGTGATCAAATAACACCAAAAGAAAGCTCTATTTGTGGGGAGAAAAGGACGCCAATTTTGTTTGGGAGCCATGTCGCACGACCGCGCAATTGTCAGTTAAAGCGACGCAGTGCCGAATCGCAAAAAGGGGCAAGGTCCTTTACCTGCATTTTGGTCCGGGTCTTAAGTGGTTAAAAAATTTTTTTTTTCTTTTATATAATAATAATAATAATAATAATAATAATAATAATAATAAAAAAATCAACCAGTGGTGATCAAATGCCACCAAAAGAAAGATCTATTTGTTTGAAAAAAATAAATTATATAAATTTAGTTAGTGTTAGTGTTGCATGATAGTGTAAAAGTAGCACAGTGCTAAATAGCAAACACAGCCTGGGGGGGGGGGGTAAAACCCTCTGGAGCTGAAGTGGTTATATAATGCACCTTCATCAGACATGCAGGGTTAACCATGGACTTCTAGGCTACACTGCCGATATATATATATAACAATAATAATAACATAATAATAATAATATATATATATATATTGTATATACTTCAGCTACACTATATTTATCAAAAGTATTGGGACGCCTGCCTTTACACGGACGTGAACTTTAATGACCTCCCCCTATACCAGCTGCAAATCAGAAAAAGGGGTTAACTCAGAGGAGCTCCGGGTGACGTTGCGTTTTTTTTGGGAAGAGAGAAAACTTTCACTTTCATTCTTACTCAATTATAGCAAAGAAATGGCGTCTGCAGATGTGGGAGAAGAGCTGCACTGCTCCGTCTGTCTGGAGGTTTATACAGATCCCGTGACGCTGAGATGTGGACACAACTTCTGCCAGCTCTGCATAGATCTGGTGCTGGATTCTCAGGAGAGGTCCGGGGTCTACACTTGCCCGGACTGCAGGGAGGAGTTCCCCGATCGCTCCGCTTTGTACAGAAACATAACTCTCCGTAACATAGCAGAGCGTTTCCTGTCGGCTCAGCCGGCTGAAGAGTGTTCTGGAATGTTCTGCACGTTCTGCACGGACTCTCGGGTACCTGCCGTTAGATTTTGCCTGCACTGCGATGCTTTGCTGTGTAATTCCCACCTTACTATCCATAGCGAGGCACCAGGACACACCTTAGCAGAGCCTTCCGCATGTCTGAAGGCCAAAAACTGCTCCATCCACAAAAAGATCTTTAAATATTATTGTACCGATGACTCCGCCTGTATCTGTGCCGCCTGCCTTACCGGGCGACACCGGGGACACCGGGTGGAACCGATAGACAAAGCTTCGGAGAAAAAGAAGGCGATGCTGAGGAATCTCCTGGAGAAGATGACCTCAAAAAAAGCCGAAATGGAGAAAAGACTTGAGGAACTTCAGGAACGTAAGAGGGAGGTCCAAGGAAAATCCGCCGGTGAAATGAAGAGGGTCTCGGCCCTTTTCAAAGACATTTCAAGGCAGCTGGGAGATCTGGAAACGAGAGTCCTGAGGGAGATCTTTGGACACGAAGAGAAGTTTATGATGTTGGTCTCTGGTCAGATCCGGCAGATGGAAACCGAGAAGGACAAGTTGTGTAGAAACATGAAATATATTGAGGAGCTTTGTACCAAGAAACCAACAACGATCCTAGAGGAGCAACTCACCGACTATGGTGAGGAAGAAGATCTGGAGGACCGACAGAGAAACGGGCAAAAGATCCATCATGAAGGTCCTCTGGGCGAGGATCGAATCTCTGAGATGTTACTCGTAGGTCAATCTGACATTATCCATGATGAAGGTCCTCTGGGCGAGGATCGGATCTCCGAGATGTTACTCGTAGGTCCATCTGACATTATCCATGATGAAGGTCCTCTGGGCGAGGATCGGATCTCTGAGATGTTACTCGTAGGTCCATCTGACATTATCCATGATGAAGGTCCTCTGGGCGAGGATCGGATCTCCGAGATGTTACTCGTAGGTCCATCTGACATTATCCATGATGAAGGTCCTCTGGGCGAGGATCGGATCTCTGAGATGTTACTCGTAGGACAATCTGACATTATCCATGATGAAGATCCTCTGGGCGAGGATCGGATCTCCGAGATGTTACTCGTAGGTCTATCTGACATTATCCATGATGAAGGTCCTCTGGGCGAGGATCGGATCTCTGAGATGTTACTCGTAGGACAATCTGACATTATCCATGATGAAGATCCTCTGGGTGAGGATCGGATCTCCGAGATGTTACTCGTAGGTCTATCTGACATTATCCATGATGAAGATCCTCTGGGTGAGGATCGGATCTCCGAGATGTTACTCGTAGGTCTATCTGACATTGTAACGGTTATAAAAGGAAGGCTGCTCTCTCAGGAAGCCTCGGGTCTTCTCCTGGACGAGGCCACGGCAGCCAATAATGTAAAAATCTCAGCCGACTTGAAAGGAGCCATCCTGACCAAGGAAGAGGATGACCGGCCGGAGACGCCCATGAGATTTCAGAAGTGCCAAGTTGTAACCAAGCAAAGTTTTGGCTCCGGTAGACATTATTGGGAAGTTCTGACGAGCGAGTCGGGGGGTTGGAGGCTCGGAATAACGTATCCCAGTGTTCCAAGAGAAGGCGCCGGATCGGCCATCGGAGATAATGACAAGTCCTGGTGTTTGCGCACGCTTTACGGTAATCTTGCTGTCAGACACCGGGGTAGAGACTTCCCGCTGGATCGTAAAATCTCAGGTCGGAAGTTCCGGGTCTGTCTGGATTACGAGGCCGGCCAGCTGTCCTTCTATGAGATGGGTGACCCTATCAGACATTTATACACCTTCACCACCACCTTCACCGAGCCCCTTCATGGGGCGCTCCATGTAATGGGGGGCAAGGCCTGGGTCCGCATAACCAGCTGATAGACATGTGCAATTTGTTTTGTTACAAATCAAAATTTAGGTACATTTTTTTTTTTTTTTTGGAGATTCGGATGTATCCAAATTTCTGAATGACCATAGTAACCAATTTTAACAAATCCGAAATGAATTATGTAGTCTTTAAAAATGTATAGTCCAGTGCTCTCCGATTAGATAATTGAAGTATAGATGTTAGTAAGTTGTTTTCGAGGCAAAACACCAGGCCCTCCAGAGAACGCAAATTTAATTCAATACAGAATATAGTCCAAATTCCACAGATGATACAAAGTCCCACAGAGTATATAATTCAAATCTCTACCTGTGCCTCCATACTCATACAGAGAGAATACCAGGAATACATTCTCTGAGTGACAAGCAGAATTCCCAGAATATATATCCTATTCACTGAATAGCTGAGCAATTTGATTGGTCGTCTTCGATCTGAAAGACATGAACCACGTCCTGTCTTGCAGAGTGTCAGATAATTGTCACTCCCAGCAGGAGTCACTAATTAGTATTAGGGAGCCGACCAGTGTACATCCTTGCATACCAATTAGCTCTCTTTTAATAAGTAATTAGATTACCTGTGGCCTAAGTAATGGTTTGATGTGTAAACAAGACTCCATCCTGTCTCGTTGCCTATTTGACAATGGACAAGTGTCTTTTGATGTGTAACTTGTAATTACAGGTTACTGAAAATCTGGCCTGGTCGATTTTAGACTAATATAATACATATATATATATATATATATATAATCACCCAACACATTACTATATATACTACAACAAATTATAGTGAATTTAACTAAATAATGAATTCTAAATATTTGAAAATTAGAAAAAAGACCAACTCATATATAGCGGCATGTAGTTTCCAATCTCCCCGTAATTGTTGAAAGTATTCGAAAAAACCTTAGAGAATGGGATTATATAGACAACACACAAAAGAACTTTAAAAATGTATATAAAATATATTGATTTATTACAAAAATATATAGAAAAAGTACACAATACGAAAATATCAAAAAATCATATAAATACACAAAGTACAAATCATAAATTATGTAAATACTGTCCGGCATACGGTACCATCACCAAGATTGGGAGGTAGGTCGTAGCAGAAGAGCCGACGCGTTTCGAATGCTAGGCATTCTTTATCTGGGCATGTACAAGTATTACATCTAAAGTGAATCAAGATATGATATAAATGTTAAACATACATATAATACAATAATATACTAGTGTTATATGGCCTAGCTTGCATTTTGAGACATCTGCACCCTCTGGCCCTACCTCTTGGCACATAGGGCCAGATTCACAGAGCCCTTACGCCTGTGTAACTGGTGTTAGACTGGAGTAATTTCAAATTACGCGCGTTTTTTAGCTAGTCGAAAACCTGAAACCATGCAGGCTTCAATTCGACTGGATTACGTGTTCGTACGCCTTCGCATCTACGTTGCAATAAAATTGCGGCCACTGGGTGGACTTCCCGTCGTTTTCCGCGTCGGGGTATGCAAATGAGCTTTTGCCGGAGATCCCCGAAATTACGATCTTCAATCGCAATCTCTTACGGCACCTTTAGTCATCTTTTTTTTTGCGTGACACTACACCAGCTTTTTGCTGCTCTAATATTAGACAGCCCATGTTAAGTATGGCCGCCGTTCCCGCGTCGAATTTCAACGTTTTCCGACGTCTTTTATTATTTTTTACGTAAGTCGTCCGGTAATAGGAATGTTCGTAAACGACGCTACTCAAACAACGAATGACGTAACGACGTGATTTCGCGCAATGCACGGCGGGAAATTTCTGAACGGAGCATGCGCAGTTCGATCGCCGCGGGGACGCGCTTAATTTAAATGCTTCACGCCCCCTAATCGCGTATTTCGATTACGCGGCGAGAAATAGACTACGCCGCCGTATCGTACGGGCAAAAATCTACCAGGATTCGGTGTAGAGCCTGGTAAAATACGGCAGCGTAGAGTATTTCGATTACGCGGCGCAATGTTAAGTGCATCTGAATCTGGCCCAAAGTTTTTAAACAATGGGTGAGTTTTTCACCAATATATGCTATGTTTCTGCTCTATGTAGATAGTATATCATTGTATTTACATCATTTATGATTTGTACTTTTTCTATATATTTTTGTAATAAATCAATATATTTTTATATACATTTTTGAAGTTCTTTTGTGTGTTGCCTATATAATCCCATTCTCTGAGGTTTTTTCGAATACTTTCAATATTTGAAAATTAACTTTAATTAGAAAATTAAATAAAACATTATTATGAATTATTATCCGTGTATGGTATATTATGGGATATATTATGGGATATATTATGGGATATATTATGGGATATATTATGGGATAATATGATTTGTTTATTTCATCTATGAGTTTCATTTATTTTTTATTGGAGAAATATTTGTCTCAGAATAATGAATCGTCTTTCTAAAATTCCAATCAGTTTACCGGGTTAGTTCATCTTTATCAAAAAATAATAATATCCTATACTGTATATACCGTATTTTTCGCTCCATAAGACACACCTAACCATAGGACGCACCTAGGTTTTAGAGGAGGAAAACAAGAAAAAAAATATTCTGAACCAAATGGTGTACTAAAATAATTTTGGTTTACTAAAATAGTAGACTGGCTCGCGCTGACAGGATGGGGTGCATTCCACCGCTGTATGCTTTTATAGAGGCCCTCAGCGACATGAGCATGTCTTTCATAGTGACACATCTTACTTAGATGGGCTGGCCTGTAGTTGGAAATTGTCCAAAGGGGTCTGGGAGAGTGGCAGGAGGGTGCTGTGAAGGAGAGGGGTCTGCTACATCCATAAGAGGGGACGATACATCCTCTCCCCAGAATCTATGCTGGGTCTAGATTTCGATGTGGAGGGAGACAAGAGGTTAAACTTCTGGGCATGGTTGAAATTTGCTCACCTGTAATGACAGGTCCTTCCGAGCCGGTGATCTGACGATATGGTTCCTCCCATCGAGATGGTTCCAGTCTTGACTGCGCAGGCGCAATCCTTGCCGAAGGAAATCTCCGAACCTCCAGGGCGATGTGGAATTTGAGGTAAGTGGCCAGTCGGCCTCACGTCCTCGCTTCGCTCGCTCGGCCTCCTGGCTCTTTTTTTAACGTCCTCCAATCCACGGGGATGTTAAGGAATGAGCCTGGATGGCGGCCGAGGTTCGGAGATTTCCGTGTGATTCGTCCTTGCCTGTGCAGTCAGGCAGGGAACCATCTCGATAGGGGAACCATATCGACAAGACACCTGCACTTGCTGCTCGAGCCGAGTAGGAAGGCCCTAGAGGTCCAGCAGCTGTCGGCCGCCATTTTGGTGAAGCCCGCTCTGCATTGTCGGGTAGAAAGCCGATATTTTTTTTTACTGGCGGCGGGTCTTGGCGGTGTCTCCGAATTTTGGGACAGTCAGCATTGTATGAGCATGCCAGGAGGATAGATGGATCGCTGCTATAGAGGTCCTGGGCTGTGATGTTGCAGCCGATTGTCTGCTCGGCGGTAGGGATGCCTGGTCAGTATTCTCTCCATAAGACGCAGGGACATTTCTCCCCATTTTTTTTTGGGGGGGGGTGCGTCTTATGGAGCGAAAAATACGGTACATAGATCGCAGGAGATCGCACAGCGGGACACTCTGAGGCATTTTTGATAGGTGGTTGGGTGGCATTTTGTCGCCTCCTCACTGCCTGTTTTAGCCCATTAACCACTTGACCTTGGGAAAATTTACACCCATCCTGACCAGGCCATTTTTTGCGATACGGCACTGCGTTACTTTAACCACTTCAGCCCCGGAAGAATTTGCCCTTTTTTTGCGATTCGGCACTGCATCGTTTAACTGACAATTGCGCGGTCGTGCGACGCGGCTCCCAAACAAAACTGACGTCCTTTTTTCCCCACAAATAGAGATTTCTTTTGGTGGTATTTGATCACCTCTGCGGTATTTATTTTTTGTGCTATAAACAAAAATATTTAAAAAATATATATATATATTTTACTTTCTGCTATATAACATCCAATAATAATAATAAAAAATAAATAAAAAATCAAATTTCTTTAACAGTTTAGGCCAAAACGTATTCTTCTACATATTTCTGGTTAAAAAAAAAATATCCCAATAAGCGTTTATCGATTGGTTTGCGCCAAAGTTATCGCTTCTACAAACTATGGGATATTTTTCTTTATTTAAAAAAAATAAAAAAAGTCTTTACTAGTAATGGCGGTGATCAGCGACTTATTGCGGGATTGCCAGACTACGACGGGCATTCTGACACTAGTTTTACACTTTTGACACTTTCTGTGGACCAGTGACACATACAGTGATCAGTGCTAAAAAAATATGCACTGTCACTGCACTAATGACACTGGCCTGGGAAGGGGTTAACATCAAAGAGTTAGCTGTGTGCCTATCTAGTGATTCTGTGTACTGTGGGGGAGGGGCTTTGGTCCATTAAGGGTGCACGGGCACCGCTCCCTCTCTCCAGCCACCCCCTCTATGACTAATGGATAGATTCATGCCATGGCCACCGCCGCTAACCTCTATTCAGGTGTCCAGCCCCTTTTGGGACACAGGGAGCCTGATTTACAGCGACAGGGGTGTATTTTTTAAGAACCTGAGCCAAAGGCTCTAATAGGCTTTAAAGAAGGTGAACAATGCTTTGCACTCGGAGTTCACTGAGGTGTGGCAATTTTTGATGGGGCACAGTGGCCGCATTTGATGGGCACAGTGGTGACAATTGCTGGCACAGTGGGTACGTTTGATGGCATGACATAGTGGTGACAATTGCTGGGCACAGTGGTAACAATTGATGGCACAGTGGTAATAATTATTGGAGGGGGGGGGGGTGACACCATGTTATACCGCACCAGGTGACACCAACCCTAGTGACCCCACTGCTTTTACTAGAGGAAGGCATGAACCCATGTCCCCACTTTGCAGAAACACAGGATCCATGCCTTCCCTACTGACAGAACGGCCGCGGCGGTCTGCCTTGTTTACATAGACTGGCATTCTGCCTGTGCAACAAATGATCGGCGGGTGCCAGCGGACATTGAGTACTCGGAACCCGCTGATTGGCTCCCACTGTGTTAAATCACAGCAGGAGCGAAGCACCCGTGGTGCTAGAGTTGCCACCTCATCCCTTTGAACCCGAACACATATTAATTACTCGGGTTCTGTGTAGGGATGAGCCGAACACCCCCCCACATTCGGTTTGCACCAGAACGTTCAAACAGACCGCCCGTTCGCGCGAATATTTAGAACCCCTTTAAAGTCTATGGGACTCGAACGTTCAAATTCAAAAACGCTCATTTTAAAGACCAATATTCAAGTTATTGTCGTAAAACGTCTTTGAGAACCCGGGTCTTGCCCCAGGGGAGTGTTTGGGGACCCGGGTCCTGCCCCAGGGGAGTGTTTGGGGACCCGGGTCCTGCCCCAGGGAACATGTATCAATGGAGCAGGACTCCTGAAAAAATGACCGTTTTTAAAACTTTTTTCCATTGATACATGTTCCCTCGGGCAAGACCCGGGTTCTCAAACACTCCCCCTGGGGCAGGACCCGGGTCCCCAAACACTCCCCCTGGGACAGGATTTGGGTCCCCAAACACTCCCCCTGGGGCAGGACCCGGGTTCTCAAACACTCCCCCTGGGGCAGGACCCGGGTCCCCAAACACTCCCCCTGGGACAGGACTCGGGTCCCCAAACACTCCCCCTGGGGCAGGACCCGGGTTCTCAAACACTCCCCCTGGGACAGGACTCGGGTCCCCAAACACTCCCCCTGGGGCAGGACCCGGGTTCTCAAACACTCCCCCTGGGGCAGGACCCGGGTCCCCAAACACTCCCCCTGGGGCAGGACCTGGGTTCTCAAACACTCCCCCTGGGGCAGGACCCGGGTTCTCAAACACTCCCCCAGGGGCAGGACCCGGGTCCCCAAACACTCCCCCTGGGACAGGACTCGGGTCCCCAAACACTCCCCCTGGGGCAGGACCCGGGTTCTCAAAGATGTTTTCACTGGCAAACTATAGACACCCAGCAGGTACAATATTTAAAGGAATTTTATTTTATTTATTTTTAAAAAAAAGGAGCAGTGATTTTAATGATGCTTAAATTTAAAAAAAAAAGAAAAATTCCTTTAAATATTGTACCTGCTGGGTGTCTATACCTGTGATAACGTCTTTAAATTGCACAATCACCTGCCTGCCAGTAAATTAGGAAGAGCTGATCTATCTAAGCTATACAGTGTATAAATATATGTACAACACCTGGGATGTATATATATTCTCTACACACTGTAACATTAAGCTAAACTGACTAGCCTGCCTGCTCTATCTATTTATATAAAAAGACAATCTCTCTCTCTCTCCCGTGTGCTAAAGCCCTGAGCCATAATTGGCCAAAGCCACCTAGGCTTTGGCCAATTATGGCTCTCCGTTTTTTGCGCGCTGTGATTGGCCAAGCATGCAGGGTCATGGTGCATGCTTGGCCAATCATCAGCGCGCAATGCCGCAGTGAATTATGGGCTGTTGCGCGTCACTCGAATTTGGCGCGAACGACCCGTTTTGTTCGAAATTCGTCGAACATACGAACAGACAATGTTCGAGTCGAACATACGTTCGTATCGAACGCGGAGCTCATCCCTTGTTCTGTGGCTGATTAAGGTGGTAATTAAACACACTCGGTGCCTTATCTGCATCAATGGAACTTCTGCTTTTCCAGTTCCTCCCCCCCGCCCCCCATGTCACGTTTGGCACCTTTCATGGGGGAGGAGGGTGCAGACAATGCCGATCCTGACCTCCCTGGGGCCCTAAGCAAAATGACATGTCACATTAAAGTTGAGAAGCGTGGGGGGGCATGTTCTGCTGTTGGAAAGGACATCTTACATTAAAGTGAGTGAGAAGCAGGGGGTGCTGACTTCTTACCTCTTCTCCCATGCAGCCAGCAAGTTGAGAGGGTGAGGGGGCCGAAAATGACTTCTCACCATTTGGGGTTTCTAGTAATTTTGGGGGCCCTCCGCAGCTTTGCGGGGCCCTAAGTGGCTTGCATAGTGAGCCTATAGGGTGGAACCGGCTTGGGTGCAGATATCTGCACCCACTTCTGGGCATAGATCACTGCAGGCTCCGCAGTGATCTACACCATGTTCGGCCCCTCATCCTTCCCCCTCACTGTCTTCTGGGATACACACAGGTTCCAGAAGACAGCAGGGACCATTGGAATCACGCAGTGCGATTCGCACATACACAGTAGGGTACCGAATATAAACTCACTCAGTGCCTTATCTGCATTAAATTAGCCTCAGAATGCGTGTAATTATTATGGTGTTCAGGTTTAAAGGGGTGAGGAGGCAACCCTAGGCGGCGCGCATGCGTGCCCCCTACCTAGACAGCATAGGTGTGCGAAGCCTATGGTGTTAGGGTGTGCACCCCAAAGCTCAACACACACATGGACAGTGAATAAACAGGATAGTGCTCTGTGCTGAGTAGCTTCCTGTTCATTCACAACCTGAAGCATGGTAAACACAGTTTACCATGCTTCAGCTATCAATGAACACAGTGGGTCCTTTTAGAAAAGGAAGGGGCCGGTAAATCACATATTTACCAGCTCCTTCCCCCCCATTCTACACTTCCCCCCGCACGAGCTGGGAGGGAAGCCAGCAGCACTGCGGGGGGGGGGGGGGGGTGGACAACATGGGGGGAAGCCCAGAATTTGCACCTCACACCTGTGCTGGACAGATATATATATATATATACACACGTGATCCTGCACACAGCTGCCGCCCTGTAGCCATAAAACTGCTATGGAGCCAGGGGCAGACTGACAACTCATGGGGCCCCCGGGTAATAGAAGATTATTGGGCCCCCGGGCTTACAGATGGCCACCAAGCCAGGTGGCAGCACAGAGGCGGGGCAGCTAAAATCTCAAGATTTTCACATCAAAAGCATGTCGGTTTCGGACATATCAGGGACAGATGTAACAAAAACACAGATTTGTACATACTGTCCCTGGTTTTACTGAGCCTGGCAGCTCTAATGGGGCCCCCTGGTGGCATGGGGCCCTCGGGCAGTGCCCAAGTGACTCAATGGTCAGTCCGCCCCTGTATGGGGAAGACAGCAAGTAGTTAAAAGCTGCACAACTATGCATTGTATCTGTATGCAGCTGTGACGCAGCTCCATTTTTTTTGTCTTATTAACATTCTGCTAAAACTTTTTGTAAAAAAATAAATAAAATTAGCGCAAATACGAAAAAGTATCACAGACAAGACTCGATTGTTCTTGTTGCAAGTGCACCAATACGGCTGCAGTCACCTCTTCCACGTCTTACGTCTCTGCTGACTTCCTGCACTGCCCTCAGTTAAGATGGAGTCTCGAGTCACCGGCCCAATGAAGCATCACTTCCGCCCTTCTGCCCTCTTGGTGTCATCACTTCCTCCCTTCTGGTGACATCACTTCCGCCCTTTTGGTGACATCACTTCCGCCCTTTTAGTGACACCACTTCCGCCCTTTTAGTGACACCACTTCCGCACTTCTGGTGACATCACTTCTGCCCTTCTGGTGACATCACATCCGCCCTCTTGGTGACATCACTTCTGCCCTTCCCTGAACGTCACTGCCCTTAGCTAACATGGAGGCTCTGCTGACTTCCTGCACTGCCCTCAATTAAGATGGAGTCTCGAGTCACCAGACCAATGAAGCATCACTTCTGCCCTTCTGCCCTCTTGGTGACACCACTTCCGCCCCTTCTGGTGACATCACATCCGCCCTCTTGGTGACATCACTTCTGCCCTTCTCTGAACGTCACTGCCCTTAGCTAACATGGAGGCTCTGCTGAAGAAGGAGTTGAGCTGCTCCGAGGTGAAGCAGTGTGGTCACTCGGGAGGAGGCTGCATCAGTCAGGGGCAGAGCTATGACACTAACCTGGGCCGCCTCTACGTCAAGACCAACCACAAGGCTGAGGTGCCGCCTTCTCTTACTAACGATCGTTCTTAGGAGCGCTGACCGTCGTCACTCATTATTCATCGTTGTGTCTTATTTCCTGTGATAATCCCACGTCTGCACATTATTCGTTTGTTTTATATCATTTTAATTTTATAATTTTTAAACTTAACCACTTCAGTCCCGGTAGGATTCGTTCCCAATCATTTTTTTTTGCGATTCGCCACTGCGTCGCTTTAACTGACAGTTGCGCGGTCGTGCGACGTTGTATCCAAACAAATTGACGTCCTTTTTTCCTCACAATTAAAACTTTCTTTTGGTGGTATTTGATCACCTCGACGGTTTTTATTTTTTGCGCTTTAAACAAAAAAAGAGTGACAATTTAAAAGACAAAAAAAAAAAAAAATATATATATATATATATATATATATATATATATATATATATATATATTTTACTTTCTGTTATAATACATATCCCCCCCAAAAAAAAAATATATATATATATATATAAAAAAAAAAGTATTCGTCAATTTAGGCCGATACGTATTCTTCTACATATTTTTGGTAAAAAAAAAAATCGCAACTGTTTATTGATTGGTTTGTGCAAAATGTATCGTGTTTGCAAACTATGGGATAGATTTATGAACTTTCTTTTATTGTTTTTACTGGTAATGGCGGCGATCTGCGATTTTTAGCAGGACTGTGACATTGCTTTCCCTTTAGAAGCCACCAGAGGGCGCATGCTGCACGGCGGGGGGACCCGCTGCGCGTGGGCGGCCGGCGCGACTGCTGCCGGCCGTGCATGAGAGCCAGCACAGGGATGTGTGTGTGTGTATGTGTGTGTGTACACACACAAATCCCTGTTCTATCAGGGTAGAGGAGACATATTGTTGTTCCTAGTAAGTAGGAACAAAGATATGTCTCCTTTCCCAGTCACTCCTAATCCCATACAGTTCGAACACACCCAGATCACCGTCATTGTACAATATCCTTTAGGTCTACCATTGACTATTGTGTGCAAGGCCACACCGGATTGGTTGGACAGACCTCTTATGCAGGGCTGTCTTAATGAGAGGGCACTGCCCAGGGGCCCCAGCTGCATGGGGAGCCCCTTCACTTTCCCCAAAGCAGCTGGTTCTTGAGCCCACGCTGCCCTGAAATTGGGGGGGCCCCATGATGGCACTGAGAGCGATAGATACACACGGGGGGCAGTCTGCCTCCTACCTACTTGATGTCTGTTTACCTGCATTGTCCTCATTGTAGGGGCCCCAGAGCATTACTTTGCCCAGGGGCCCCAACTGCATGGGGGGGCCCCTGCACTTTCCCCAAAGCAGCTGTTCCTTGAGCCCACGCTGCCCCGAAATTAGGGGGCCCCATGATGGCACTGAGAGCGATAGATACACAGGGGGGGCAGTCTGCCTCCTACCTACTTGATGTCTGTTTACCTGCACTGTCATCATTGTAGGGGCCCCAGAGCATTACTTTGCCCAGGGGCCCCAACTGCATGGGGGGCCCCTGCACTTTCCCCAAAGCAGCTGTTCCTTAAGCCCATGCTGCCCCGAAATTGGGGGGCCCCATGATGGCACTGAGAGTGATAGATACCCAGGGACCTCAGCTGCATGGGGGGCCCCTGCACTTTCCCCAAAGCAGCTGGTGCTTGAGCCCACGCTGCCCCGAAATTGGGGGCCCCCCCATGATGGCACTGAGAGTGATAGATACCCAGGGACCCCAGCTGCATGGGGGGGCCCCTGCACTTTCCCCAAAGCAGCTGGTGCTTGAGCCCACGCTGCCCCGAAATTCGGGGGCCCCCCCATGATGGCACTGAGAGTGATAGATACACACGGGGGGGGGGGGGCAGTCTGCCTCCTACCTACTTGATGTCTGTTTACCCGCACTGTCATCATTGTAGGGGCCCCAGAGCATTACTTTGCCCAGGGGCCCATGATGCTAGTAAGGCGGCCCTGCTCTTACGTGTGTCTTTTCTTAGGCGCGGAGGATGTTCGAGGGAGAAATGGCGAGCCTGCAAGCTATCCTGCAGACAGGAACCGTCCGGGTCCCCAAACCCATGAAGGTTATAGAGCAGTCAGCAGGGGGCGCTCTGCTAGTGATGGAACATATGGACTTCAGAAGTCTCAACAGGTAGGTAGATGGTCGGCCACCGCAAAGGCAGGTGTGGTTTATGTTTCTGAAGGAAAATTTGCTACAAGAAGTTGTTGAAAAAGCTTTTAGTTATATTTTCATTATCATGTACAGAATATTATTATTCCTCTATGTAACTAACAGTAAAAGTATTTGAATGAATACATTGTAACTATAACTAATGAATAGACTTCCTCCGGCAGGCAAACTAAGCGGCCGTGAGGCCCCCTGGGAGAGCGAGGCCTTAGGCGACCGCCCATAAACAGATAAAGGAACCAAACCGATTTTTGCTTGAATATTAAAATCCAGAGAATTTCCTCGCAGTTCATTTTTTGTGCCACCAGATGTCCTCGGTTGGTTGGCCAGCAACGTTCAACCCACTTCCTTTGAGCGCAGGTCATCCTGGGCCCGCCCCCATCCTATGATTGGACATTGATTATCTCATCTCTACTTCAGGGACTGATACCAAATCAAATTTTATTTTTTTAATAAAAAAAAAAAAAACTTTTAATGATGTAATATGAATTATTAATTACAGAGCGGCATTCATTTGTGTCTCTTATATCTGCTTGGAGGTCTTTAGGATTTTTTTTCTCTCTTCAGACATTCGGCAAAGTTGGGAGAGCAGCTGGCGGATCTTCACCTCCATAACCAGAGGCTGCGGGACCAGCTGACCCAAGAGGGCGGGACTGTGGGTAATTATAGGTTCCCATGGCGACCTATGACTGCATGCATTCTGCCTTGTAGAGATCCCCCCCCCTCACTTCCTGTTCTGGTGACAACCGGCGTGTTAGGAAGTGACAGGGTGTCACTGAGACAGGAAGTCAAAAGAAATCTGCAAAATGGAAAGAGAGCAATACAAACCTGGAGGGGGGTCTAGTCCCTTCTGTTTCTATTGCTGCCCCTGTAGTTCTGGGATCTGATCCTAATATTGTTTCAGCTTTTCTTATTTTCACCACTTTTGTTGCCCCCCCCCCCCCGTGTTTCTCATTAGCGACAGTCTTCTGTGATTGGAGAAACTACAAACGTTGAGCCCCCGCTGCAAGAATCCATGAAGGGGCCCCTCCCAACCGCCTTGTAGTTACACTATACATATATTTTTCTAAACATTACATCTGAATCCTGATCAGCGGGGCCCCCCCCTTTACATGAGAGTCTGTGGGCCCCCCCCTTTACACAAGAGTCTGCGGCCCCCCACCCTTTACATAAGAGTCTGCGGCCCCCCACCCTTTACACAAGAGTCTGCGGCCCCCCACCCTTTACACAAGAGTCTGCGGCCCCCCACCCTTTACACAAGAGTCTGCGGCCCCCCACCCTTTACACAAGAGTCTGCGGCCCCCCACCCTTTACACAAGAGTCTGCGGCCCCCCACCCTTTACACAAGAGTCTGCGGCCCCCCACCCTTTACACAAGAGTCTGCGGCCCCCCACCCTTTACACAAGAGTCTGCGGCCCCCCACCCTTTACACAAGAGTCTGCGGCCCCCCACCCTTTACACAAGAGTCTGCGGGCCCCCCCCCTTTACACGAGAGTCTGCGGGCCCCCCCCCTTTACACGAGAGTCTGCGGGCCCCCCCTTTACACGAGAATCTGCGGGCCCCCCCTTTACATGAGAGTCTGCGGGCCCCCCCTTTACATGAGAGTCTGCGGGCCCCCCCTTTACACGAGAGTCTGCGGGCCCCCCCCTTTACACGAGAGTCTGCGGGCCCCCCCTTTACACGAGAGTCTGCGGGCCCCCCCCTTTACACGAGAGTCTGCGGGCCCCCCCCTTTACACAGGAGTCTGCGGGCCCCCCCCTTTACATGAGAGTCTGCGGGGCCCCCTTACATGAGAGTCTGCGGGGCCCCCCTTACATGAGAGTCTGCGGGGCCCCCCTTACATGAGAGTCTGCGAGGCCCCCCTTACATGAGAGTCTGCGAGGCCCCCCTTAATCAGAGTGTGCAGGAGCCCCCTTCCCCTTAATCAGAGTGCGCAGGAGCCCCCCTTCCCCTTAATCAGAGTGCGCAGGAGCCCCCCTTCCCCTTAATCAGAGTGCGCAGGAGCCTCCCTTCCCCTTAATCAGAGTGCGCAGGAGCCTCCCTTCCCCTTAATCAGAGTGCGCAGGAGCCCCCCTTCCCCTTAATCAGAGTGCGCAGGAGCCCCCCTTCCCCTTAATCAGAGTGTGCAGGAGCCCCCCTTCCCCTTAATCAGAGTGTGCAGGAGCCCCCCTTCCCCTTAATCAGAGTGCGCAGGAGCCCCCCTTCCCCTTAATCAGTGCGCAGGGGGCGGGGCAGACACAGGAGGAGAGGGGGCGGGGCAGACACAGGAGGAGAGGGGGCGGGACAGACACAAGAGGTGAGGGCAAGAGGAGAAGTCCATTAGCTCTCTCTCTCCTCCCCCATCCATGCGGGGGCAGGGAGGGGGGATGGATTGTTAGTGCTGACTATGGGCTGTGAGAGAGAGACACTCGCAGCTCAGAGCCCTGCAGCGGTGGGAAAACTACAGTCCGGGCTCTTGGGGGGGGGGGGCTACAGGGCCTGGTCTCAAGGGTGAAGTTTGTGACCCTGGTACTTCCCTAGTAAAGCCCTATTAAATCCGGCTCCTCTCCTGGACTGAAACGGCTTCTTCTGATTTCACCGCACACTGTGAGCTTCTCATGTGTGCGTTAGAAGTTGCAGCAAGTCTAATAGAGCCTGCGTTTCCTGGTTGGAGGACATCCAGCATCATTTAGACCCCCCCCCCCCCCCCCATCCTGACTGTCCCCGGCCCCGCCCCTTTCATTCATTGAAATGTATTTATTTTGGTCAGCATCACATGTGGGCGTTACCTAGAGGAGCCACTCAGTGTGTATTCTAATGATGGCTGTGAATGGGGCAGTTTATGTATTTTATTACAGGAGAGACCGAGACGCTTTTTATGTGTTTTACTTTTTTCCACTTTGGTGCTTTTTCCTGAATCTAAATTTTATTTTTATTCTTTTCTTGAGGTAAAGGGTCCGGGCAGTCCGGGCAGTCCGGGCTCCAGTATGTGGACAGGTTCGGTTTCCATATCGCCACATGCTGCGGATATCTCCCTCTGGTGAGATTCTTATGTGAGAACCTTGTAGGGAAGCGATGGGAGGCGGATCGATCGACCTACCTGTTTATCTATCGATCGACCTTTGTATCGATCGACCTACTTCTGTATCTATCGATCTACCTCTCTATCGATCTACCTCTCTATCGATCTACCTCTCTATCGATCTTCCTCTCTATCGATCTTCCTCTCTATCGATCTTCCTCTCTATCGATCTTCCTCTCTATCGATCTACCTCTCTATCGATCTTCCTCTCTATCGATCTTCCTCTCTATCGATCTTCCTCTCTATCGATCTTCCTCTCTATCGATCTTCCTCTCTATCGATCAACCTCTCTACCTCTCTATCGATCAACCTCTCTATCGATCTTCCTCTCTATCGATCTACCTCTC